>VZRN01003662.1:857776-931955 GCA_013397935.1 Dasyornis broadbenti | reverse complement strand
AGAGAGAGAAAGCAGCAAAACAAGTTCTGTGACATTTGCAGGAGTGAGTGACTAATTTACACATGACAACAGGAAATATCTAAGCATATCTGATGAGATACAGTTCAGAGAATTGCATCAGTAACATGGGAGACAGAGAAGCTTATACCACTACACAATCAACATGGGTTTATTTATAGGCATGCTACCTTCCTTCTTAAGTGAGTTGCAGTAATGTATTTGCTAATCTTTTATAAAGCCAACCATTAAAGCATGAATCAAGATGAAAAGATGGTAAACTCTTTTCTGCTCAGCCTCAATCTGTTTTGTTTTGTTTTGTTTCTTAAGAAAAGCTCTTCATGTAGTTTTCCAGAAGAACTCTCTTCCAGCTATCACTGTCGGATTTTTTTCTGAATTCATGCGGTCTTGCATGTCTCTTAAACTCTGAGCACTTGATTCTGCACATTGTTGCAGCACAGAAAGCTACTTACAACCATACAAACTAGATAGAAAGTAACTATCAAACCACTTGCTCCTGGTAGTGAAAGCGCTTCTTACACTGATTCTCAAGGACAAGAGAGGGAGGAATGAGGCCCGGAAACTGAGTGCTAACAAACACAGGTTCCAAGGTGTTTTTAAGACGTAGAAGTGGAAATTCTGCTTGAACAAACAGTGCAGTCACCCCAAGAAGTTCTGGAGTCTCTCTTCTTGGACATATTCTGGTCCCAGCCTGCTAAGGCCCTAAGCAACCTGCTCTGACTTTGAAATACAATTCTGCATTGAGAAGAGGTTGGACCAGGTGGTTTCCCCAGGTCATTGCTGGACTAAATTCTTCTGTGGTGCTGTGCATTTTGGATATTTTTAAACATCCATTCTGTGAGGTGATCTTTGAGAATCCTCTTCATATATGAGAACAAAACTTCTATCCCAGTATCTTGCATGCTAAAAATAATAGAAAACATCAGAAAAAAATCCCTTCCTTCTCAGACCAGGCTTGGCTTTTTTTAAAAGAGTACTACTTGGTCTAAATCCTCTGATAGATGTTCTGACTTTACAAGGGCAGTCATTCCCTTTTGAATTTTCAGTACTCCGAATTGCTTAAAAATTAAAAGGTAAGAACAGCTGTATCAGGTCAGATCAAAGGCCCATCTGGTACTGCATAAGTTCTCTGTTCAAGGCATTAGTGGATGCCTAGAGCAGCATGTGAATGTAGCTCAAGTACATAGGAACACTTCTCAGACCTATTTTCCCAGTCAGTATCTCTTTTTGGTCCCATAAAAATTACAACATTTGCAATGGTGAATACTGAAAGTGGTGGAAAAGGATGCCACTGCTCACCTATGAGTTGTATGGGGAAGTGCTGTCTGTTGCTTGTCTTGAATCTTCTGGCTTCCAGCTTCAAGTGGTAAACTTGGTCCTTCTTCTGCAAGAGAGAGACAACTGTTCTTTACTCACTTTTCCATACTGCTTAGATGTCATTAGATCTCATTTTTTCAGGCTTGAAGAATCCTCATCCATTTAATTGTTTTCCCTACTGAAACCAGTTCAAACCTAGAGAGAAATAAAAATAGGAATGATACCACAATAAGACTTTTCATCCAAAAGTAATGGGGACAGCAAGCCTCATCCACAGGAAGAATTATTATGGCGAGGGACCATAGAGTTAAGGTGGAAGTTTTTCTGGCCCCATGTAGAGATAATTTCTATTTATGCTCCAAGAATACTCCTGAGGTATTTGTTGAATTTTGTGACTACATTGGACAGCCTTAATTTTCAAAAATTGTCTGCAGTGTCATTACAGTGAGGTTCACCTGGAAAGACGATTGTGCTGAGGAGATGAGAATCTGGCCCCATGAATTCCCAGGTTTCTTTGAGTGACCTCTTCTAGAAAGAAGTTGTTTGGTCTTTATGCAAAACAGCATTTGACAGCTTGGAAAGAAAAGCTGTTTTTCTTCCCATGCCAAAATTCATAAAATTCTGGACAGAAAAGTACATTTTTATGATGAAGGTAAGAATTTACTGGATAATAAATTATTTGTTAAATTCCAATGATGTGTTGGAACCTGACAAGGATTATAGTTTTGCTGTCAATTCAATTACCCTACACTTGAGGAAGCTGGTTTAATTATTTGTTGCTGGTCTTAAGTCAGTGCAAGTTTTGCCCCTGATGTCAATGAGATCAGTCCCAGGTCCAAGTTACTCTAAGTCTTAGCATGATTAATAAAGAGCAGGTCTTTCAGAAACGCCATCATTCACAGACAGAGTTAATTTTGAGCTGACAGAGCCAAACATAATGTAACAACAAACTCACTCGAGTTAAGAGAGTGGTATGTGCTTATCCTTGAGTCTGGTAAAGTACAAGGAGAGCACTGACCCTTACACTGCAGGTAAGGATAAAAAAGATTGAAATGTATAAAGCAGATTTTTGTTATTGTAAACTGAACAGAGAACGTGGCCATAAGAAGCTGAAGTCACATGAAAAGACTAAAGGCACAATTTAGAGAAGACCACATGGGAAAGAAGTAATTCTGCAGGAGACAGGAGAGAGATGGGCAATAAATAGGAAGTATGTCTTCCCCACTGCTCCTTTCCTCTCCTGCTGTGTGGGGAAGAGCAGTGCAGGGCTGCGAGCATCAACCACTCGTCCTTTGTGAGATCACTCATGCAGGCAGAGGCTCCACTTTAACTGCACAAATTGGACTTCAGTTCCTCCAGTTCCAAAGCATGTTCCTGAGACCCCAGTACCTGCATGTATGTCACAAATACTTTTCAGAGGAAGAATAAATTTGCGAAGTTCCTCCCAAAAGTCCTGCTCAAAAGCATAAGCCAGTGACTGAGCTCCTTCAAGCCCAGTCAGAAAATAAACACCACAAAAGGATTTTTCACTTAATTTAGTCATCTTAAATTGCTGTAAACCCAAACCTGAACTGAGAAACCTTTTTTCTCTGCCATATTTCATGTCTCCTTCTGAGCCAAACTTTCAATTCTGTGGTGTTTGCTGGATTGAGCCTTCTGAAAGTCCAACTGCAGCCACCTCGCTGCAAATCTTTTCATCACAGAGAGCAAGCTTTATATTTGGAAGAGAACCTGGCTCCACCTGATTTATTTGCTATTTCTCCCCAGCCATATTCTCAGAGACAGCTGTACGAATACCTGTTTTCTAACTCAAGCTGCACAGAAGAATGGGAATATAGCATCAGATATTTGAGGCGTGGAACGTGAAGTCAGGTGTGTAAGCACACCTTCACATGCTATCAAGGTGATGACATTCCTACATAGCTTATTTTCAGGAGATAGTATTGGAACAAAGCCACCACTGTTTAATTTATCCACTTTCAAAAGCTGAGCAGTTAGTGTTTAGATGATGAATCCCTGAGCAAGTGGCTAAACAGCAATCACTGTGCACTGAGTTTTTCTGAAAAAAGTCTTTACTGGTCCAATTCATAAAAGTGACATAGAGCGACACCAAAATAGTCCGATCAGCTAAACATGAGTGTTAGTTGGATGGGGACTGTCTCTGTGACAGCAAGATATGTAAGATACATACTCCATCCATCCCAGTTCACATTTTCTTGAAATATGAATAATATTAGCTAGAGCAAGGGGCTATTAAATCTCCTACTACTAGTTTGTCTGTTGATATTTTTCTGGCTTTTTCAAGATGACGTGATAATTATTGACAGAACATCTAATCAGGAATTTCATCACAGATTGTGGGTTTTCCTTTAAGATGAAGACACCAAAATGCACACAGAACAACCAGAGGCTTAGTCTCCTAAAGAACTTTTCTTTTGCCCACAAAAAGAATAGTAAAAGCGTTTTCCAGCTTTGGTTACATAGTGTCTCCCATGTTTTATTTCAGTAAAAATGGCTTTTTAAAGATCTTGTATTGGGAAAATACTCCAGGCATAAAAGAAGTTCCCCCCTTGAGAATTGCTGCAATGAAATGCAAGCAAAAATAGCTTATAGATTGCTCAGGAACAGAGTATATGTTCTTCGTATTTCTCTGACCAAGGCTCACCCTTTTTGGAGAGGATGATGTGTGTGTCAATAACCCCAGACACAACTGATGGCAGATATCTTCACATCATGTACCAAAAAATATTGCTAACTTACTGTAAGGTGGTACTACTTAGTTCCATATCTAACTACTGGAATGTTTTTTTCTTCCTTAATACTGTCTCAAATAAATTGGCAACCCTAAGAGGCCTCAAAGGCAAACTTAATGCCACAGCTCATATACAACAAAAGACATGGTTTGGCACCTGACTCTTTTCCATTCCTTCTGGTGTTCTTTCCAAGCCCTGGGTGCTCTCAGATATCCCTTACCATGCCAAGTTCCCATGTCATTCCCTTTACTATATCTTCAAGCAGCTTTCATGCACTGCTCTTCCTCCTGCTCCTTATAGACTCCTTTCATGTCCTACATGTACCGCTTCATGCCACAATGGAAATATCTTCTGCATGGGGGATAAGGTGCTTGGGTGTGTGGTGACCTGGGCAAATTTCTTGTGAAATCAAATTTCTGTTATCCTTTTTTTTTTAAATTGACAGTGGTTTCATCCTGGTGCTGATACATTATGTTCACAATCATGCTGGACCACAAGAGTCCCTGGGTGTACCTTTCTCTTGAAGGGTGAAACAATGGTATCACCAAAGATGCACTGGCTTAGGCATCAAAATGACACATTATTCAAGGCAAACTGATCATGTTTGTGATCCAGCCCCACTCTTTCTAACAGCAGATATAAAACTGTAAACCACATTAGCACTGAAATTATCAATATTAGGAATGTACCAATTGGGAATTACAGTAAATTGGAATGAATAGGATAGTTCATTACCCAGCCATTTCTCCACATGCTCCTCAGACAGCAGAGACTATTGCATTTCCTATACCCCACACTTCGAAAAATCTGGAAATTTAAGCTATTATTCATCACAATATCAGTAATCTAAAGAAGATGAAACCTTACAAATGTGATATAAACACTACCGAGCACACTCATCCATACATACACGAATTTTAACCGTGGTGCCTATCAGAACCTTCTGGCTGTTTAATCTCTTTTCCTTGGTCTTTTCATGCATACAGAATTTAGTTTCTCTCTCTCTCTCTTTTTACATCCACATGAACAAATGAGAGTAAATGTCTTTGTTGTGTGTCCAAGCATGTGTAATAGTCTTTGGAAAGGGAGCGCTTTATCAATGACAACAGAACAGGAGCCTGCTTAATAATGCCTATGAGTATGAGGTTAATGTCTAATGCCTTGAGGTTAGAGTCTAAGCAATGAAAACCATTTTACATAATCTGTTTTATTCAGAAAAACCAACTGGGACCTCACCAGACAGGCTTCTCCTGATGCCACTTGATGAGTAAATCAGTGAGAAATGGAAATGTCTTCTTTATAGGACATGGATTCCCTTCATCTCAGAGCTTTTAGTCTTAACACCACAACAGGGCCACCAGCTTCCTCAAAGCTTCTGGTACATACAATTCATTCCCCCGCTTGGCTGAACAGCAGACACCATCATTCAGAGCCTAGTATTGCTGAATTCACATTTTCTGAATCTCCCTGCCCTCATGCTGGTGAAAGAAGCAGCTTTTATTTGCTCTCTTGGCTCTTTATATTCAGCTGGCTCCAGAGGTCCGCCCTCAGAGCCCACCAGGACACACATGTCTGTCCAGCCTCCACCTCCTTCCCCTGGTAAGATTAAAACCATCCCAGCAGCCTGCACCTCCCTCTCTGCTGTGTCCTGGTGGGGCAGGAGCAGCCGTCTGCACCCACTGTTGCACTCCTCTGTTGGACTAATGAGAGGGAAGCAGGCAGTGTGACGATACACACTGTGCATTCACATGAGAGAAGTGAAGAAATCCAGCAGTGAAGATGAAAAGCCACTGGTAAGAGAACAACTGGGATTTAGAGACATCTGTGAATAAGAGATTAGAACAGTGAAAGCTGTCCTTGCCAGCATTATATGAAAGGACTACCAATAGAAAGAGCTTTATTGATGTGCTTTATTATAAGGCAAAAATAAAATGTTGTCATGTAAAGAAATTATCTTGTCAAAGAAATTGTCTTGTCAAATCTGTTAGTAAATTCTTGGTTTTTATACATTTAATATGCATGGCTTGGAGGAGAAATTTAATAACAAAATCTGTCAGAAACTATAGACTCATACTGGAGTTTTCTTTCTGTTTACAGGAAAATTACAGCTTTCTTTTACCTGTGTAGTTTTCTGTGGTCTTTCATCTCAGCCACCATCCAGCACCAATCAAGTAAGGAGACAGATTTTATCTACATTTTATCTATGTGTCATTTTGAATGTCAGAAGAATTATTCTATGTTTATTCAAAACTAAAATCCTCTGTAGCTAGCCATCACACAAAGGGAGAACTGTCTATGAGCATTTATGGATGGATGGATGGCTAGAAGAACGCATATGAAAAAGAGGGGAAAAAGCAAGAGCTGTGTGTTCTGCTTTAAATTCACTATTAGATGTATTTTGAAAGTAAGGATTAAAACTTGGATATAGATGGTAGATACAGGAGACAAACCTTTCCCTGTCTTTCAGTGCTTCTAGTTAGAGATTCTTCTGCTACATGTGGCAATAAACTGGTTCTACTTAATTTGCTGGGCATAAAATGTAAATGGCTGGATGTCAGCCATCAAAGAATGTCTCATCAAAGAATATAGAATAAGGTTCTTTCTAAGGTGTAACACATCAACTTGAATGTTCTCTTTAAGCCTATGTTGTCACAAGGAAACCCACATTTAGGGTTGAGCCTTTGCAGCACACAAGAAGCCCTCTGTAGGTTAGAAATGTTTCTCCTTCCAAATTCCACTCTTCATTCTTCCCTGTCCACACTCAGCTAACATTTTCAAGATTGACTTGGTACTGGACTTGTACATGGTTCTTAAACTCTTCAAATAAATGCTTATTTTTCCTTCTTCCTTCCATAAATCTGGGAATCTTGTAGGTCTTATGGTCATTACAAGATTTTTGAAAAATTACATTCTGAAAAATTGGATTTTTAAATTTAGTTTCCTCAAACAAATTTCTTCTACATTCTTCTTGGGTTAAACAGAAAAGATCTCTAAGTTCTTGTCCCCACCCTACATTTCATGAATGCTTCTTTTCTGATCAAATCTGGCACAGAAGAAAGGGGGAAAACTTGGAATACCAGAGAGGATGGAAAAGATGCCAACAGATTCTCAACAACTTCTTTAGCTGGCATGAGGTTTGTTTAAGTTTCCTTGGGACTAGGGAGACTGTTGATTTAGAAACTGGCCTTTTCTTTTTCTAAGTTTGCTTGAACTGCCAAAAGTTCCAACCCAAAACCTCCTTACACAGCAGACCTCCTTAAGCTACTACCATTTCTCAACAGCTCTGCAAGAGAAGAAGTACTGTAACACTCTCATTTAAAAGCTTGAAAAAAAAATCGAATGATATATCAAGTTATCATTTTCAATTTGGAGCTCTCTAGAAACAGATGATTATTTTCTTAGCACTCTTATTTTACTGAGTACAGTTTAAATGATATACCTCAATTGTTATTATTTATAGTTCTATTCAATTAATAATAATCTTACAGTTGCTTAACTTAATTTTCTAAGGTGATCTGAGGCAATGTGCAGGCACATGGTTAGTAAATTCACCTTTTTTTGCAGGACTACCAGTTATTCTGGGTGCCAGTCACAGAATTGATATCTGCCCAACAATCAGGATTGGCCAAGATGACTTACCAGGCAAGTAGCATCCTGACTTTTTCAGGAAAAAGCTGTTGTTCAAAAAATTTATCAGGTTATATTCAGCTCTGTGAAACCACAATTCTCTAATTAAATTAAAATGAAAGTTACTTTATGGTCATGTACATTTTTTTTCTTGTAGGCTTTGACCTGATTTCTCAGTTCCAAATAGAAAAAGCTGCTTCCCAAGGAATTATCGAGAGAGTAGTGGGCTCCACTTCTCTACAAGTGGCTTATAAATTGGGACCCGATGTAGACTTCAGGATACCAACCAGGTAACACCTTCCTTGTTTAGCTTTAAAATAAAGGTATTTTGCAATCTTATTATTTGAGGGGTAGATCCTCCCACCAACTAGATCACCTATTTTGAAAAGCTTTTGCAAGGGGGAAGAGGAATTCAACTTTTTTTTCTTTCATTGCCACCACCAGACCAGACTGATTCTGTAACTGCAATTTGAGGGACTTCCACTTTCCTCTAACCAATGATATCGCTCAGAGTGCCTCAAGATTTCCTGATACTAAGGGATTCACCTCTAGAAAGTTATATCAGAAGTTGGTGACTTCAAAAGAAATAGGGAGGCAAAGAAAATGTAACAGGAGGAGAGAGAAGGAAGTTTTCACAAAACACTGACACAAAGGGATCTTTCTGATCATGGGAGGATTGCAGAGACGAGATAGGATAACAACTCCCTCATTCTGTGGTAAGGTTTCTTTTGCTTTGTGTTTGTTTTAGGTAACAGGTACATGAATGTTCTGGATGATTTATGGTCACTTAATCTATAAAAGTTGAAAACTATTATTTAACATGTCAAAGTAAATTTGTGATAGAAGCCAGGATTTAGGAATTTAATTGTGTTTGTGCTTTACAGGCCAGACTTGCTGCTGCTAAAGGAATAGAGACAGTACAGCAGGGTAGAGAAATCTTTGCCAACTTAGGCAAATCTGGATTCTGTTCCAGGACCTTATGTAATTAAGAATGCCTAAACATAGCAATTAACTGGCAAGACCATTAACTGGACTACTGTTTCAGCTAGGAATAATAGGATTGTGAAGTGTTTCTGTCTTACTCCACCTATCACTGACAGCTTCTCTTGCTGCAGTCCTCCCTGACTTCTCCCTTCATAGCCACCAGGTTAAGCTAGGTTGGAGCTTAAGTATTTGGTTACATTGGGCCCATGACTACTTTGAGTCCCAGACAAAAATCAGGGCTGCTAGTGCATGAATGCGAATCCAAACACAGACAGCAAATCGGATCATCACTTCACTACAAGTTGGAGATGCTCAGATAAAAGCGGCAATATTTTCACTTTTAGTAGAGTTTAGACTTATTGCTACAGATGGCTCTAGTGAAATATGTGCTTGATATACACAAGTTATCCCTGCACAAGTTTATATCAGCTGCCTGACTACAGCATCTGAGCTGACTCCTGCCATTGGGGTCAGCTCAGATGCTGTAGTCAGGCAGCTGATACAAGCTTGTTATTTAGCAGGGAACAGATTAAGGTTTGAGTCCCAGCCGTGCTCTAGTGCATCAGTCTGCTGCTCCTCTGCCACGGAGCCCGAGCTCGCTGCTCTGCTCCCGTTATTTTATAGCGTGGCGCTGTCAGTGGGAAAGATGGGGAGGGAAAGGAGAGAAGGGGAGGGACGGGAGAGGGAGGGAGGGCCGGGCAGGGTAGGGCGGAGGCTCCCGGAGCTGTCCGTGCCCGCGGTGCTGAAGCGGCGCCCGGCGGGGCGAGGGCTGCTGTGGCCGGGGCTCACACACAGTGATCACCCTCCGACCCCCGCCTTCGGAGCTCTGTGCTCCTGCTACATCGAGAGTGGGGAGAGAAAAATAGAGTGAGTTTGGGCAAAACGGCCAGCACGGCTTTCCCGAGCTGGGTGGCTGACGTAGCCCAAGTACCATAAGAGCACGGGGGAGGAACCCTCATCAAACACACTGGCAACAGGCAAATAATTTTTTAGTCTAACATGTGATGATTATACTAAGGCAGAGGAGCCCATTTTACAGTGACTATGTGGTATGGGAATGAGAGCTCAATTGGATGGGCATGGCTCAGCATATTGATTCAGTCTTTGCTGGAGCAATACTTTATGCCTTGAAAATCTCACAGAGTTCCCTTAAAATGCTGCTGAATTGTAGCTAGCTCTTTTTGCTGCTTAGCATGCTTGCCCAGTATATCCCAGAATGACCAGAAATGATTGCATACAAGTCATAACTTAGCTTCTCCCATCATCCAAAGAAATTCCCATTGGCCAGTGCTTCTTCTAGCGTAAAATCTGCTAAAGGATCAATACAGTGTTCTCTGTGTAATAATGGTGTGTAATAACTTTGTGTGGAACTGCCATCACACGTAGCTGCTTTCTCTAGACATGGTGAACCCATAATTTTTCAATTTAATATATGTACATGTTGTAGGTGTCCACCAGTTAGTAAGTACAAAATTAATCCTGGTTATTTGGATAATAATTGTGTTTATTTTTAAAGGAAGACTTTAAAAAGTGTATTAGGCAAAGAAATTTTTCCTTTGGGAATAATGCTTCTCTGTGAATTAATGCTCCTCAAGAGCATATACTTGAAGGTCTGGCTTTTCTACATTCAGTTCTTCGGGTGCTTTTCCTTTTACGTTGCAAGTAAGCTATCCTACAGAGATATTGATGATGACATTGAAATAGAAAAGACAAAATGCAGCTAAGAAGCTAATTAGGTCATAAGAGAATTAATTATCTCAGAACTGGAAGTTTCTGAAGAATAAAGATCAGCTGAAGGTAATGAGTCCCAATAAATGGCTTCTGGTTAATGACTTAGGACAGATGCTTTTAAAAGTGCTGAGCTAAGTTTTATTGTTATTGCTTGTTCAATTGCTGCCAGATAGTGCCTGCCAGGTCAGCTGTGATCCTAGGCAGCTTCAGGAGGTGCAGACATGAGTGTCTCCAGACTGAGAAAAAGAACTCTGTTATTGTGGGAATCATGAGAGTGGCCACAGCACTTTGCACAGCCACCTCCACTGGGTTGTGCTAACTTTTCTAAAATCTTCATTTAGCAAGGAGTGAGTTAACTCAGTGAGCAATGGAGCTCACCTAAGAAATCAACCCAAAGAACAGATGTAATAAATTTAATAAAACAAGTAGTTACTCTGTAGAATTTAAATAGGTACATAGCTAAACTTTTAACATACTCTTCTGCTCTTGAATGAATCCTGAGATCAGGAGGATGGGTCAGGGCTTTCCTCACGATAGCCAGATGACTTAACTTCATTGTATTGAAGCCTGGGTAGGACTTAGCTTTGAAATCTCAAAGAAATCTTCCTGGTAAGTATTCAAGCTATGTGATCAGTAAGAATCTCAGATATTTATGAAAAAGATTAAAAGAAACAGTAGTGCTTCAGAAGTCTCCCTAGATGAACTACATATATTTCAAACTTCCCACCTTCCTATACTTTCAAAATTTAGGCAAATGTGTAAATATCTGATAAAAAAAATTGACCTAAACTTGTATTCATAAGACAGCTACAGCAATTAATAGTAGTATGAGTACACAAGGAAAGCAGGACTGGAATGCTTTCTCACAAACTTAAGATAAAAAACTTAATTAAATAAAAAGCTCTGATGGTTTCTATCCCTAACAATTTTAAGTGGGTAGAAAATGGCTCAGGAATAAATCTGGATTTTGGGCTTGAAATATTTTTCCATATTAATTTTTTCTTTGCTCATTTACCTGAATCCAAATTTATAATTGCTTGATTCGCTTCCATAAATCAGTGAAATTGGAAACAACTATGTTAGAAATAATTTACAGAAATAATTTGAGTGCTTATGCAGCTATCAGCCGCTCAATAAGGTTACAGAATCCTTCATTCTTCACTTGGCAGTGGCATGGAGGAATAACTTCTCTACAATTGTTTATTTAAATATCATGCTAAATTTTCCGTGGTTTCCAAATATTTAGCATTTTAAGTTGCTGACTTCAGAAGGGTTTTGCCTATATGAGGATTACAGGCTTTGGAAAGAACTGTGTTCTGAAATACGCTGAAATGACTGAAGGATCATTACTGTTGGAGTAATTGAGATGAGCATCTGCCTTTGCTTGTGGAACTATAAGTATAAATTTTACACAGGAAAAGTCCCCTGCAGAATACCTTTCTGGTGATGGGTCATGCTCCACTGTGTTGAGTCATGTTACTGATACTGAGTCTTTAGTCTAACGGCAGCAGTTCTTCTGATTAGTTATTAACATTTATTAGAAACGTAAATACTTATCCATGTTTGTGCACTGGTTTTTTGTCTTTAGTGTTTGTATTTCTTATAAATTAGTTTTCTCTTACCAATGTCAGAAGCTCTTAAATATTTCTTTTTGCATATCTCTTGAAAAAGTGAACATATTTCTTTTTTGTTTTAATGTCTGAAAAAGGGAGAACCCATATAACGTCTTGAAAAGTACTAACTCTATAGCAAAATATGGTGCAAAGAATTCATTTGCCAATCTGGTATAAACAATCCTCTAACCAAAAAGTATGTTTACATACTAGGTTTTTTTTTTTGTTTCTTTCATGGTTTTGGTTTTTTGGCAGTGTAATTTTGTCAGCTGAGGTGGGATGAGAAAGTGTGTGGTAGTTTAACCAGTACTGCCATGACAGCAAAAGTTAGCAGCGCAGAGAAAGACTGCAAACCTCTTCACACTGGATCTGGGATTAGTACTGCTTCTTTTAGGCTTGGTGTATCAGATCCCCTGGAGTCACTGAACTTAACAGAGATTGTTGAATGTCCCACGGGGGCTATTTAAAGATTACCTAACAATACCACCTTCAGTGTGGCAGTAGAAAAACCAGCTCTTGTGCAAGAACAAATGGGATTCAGCAACTGAAGAGATAAACTACCCAGCTGAGATAAGATTTTAGCAGTAGAGGAGACTGAAATACTTTTAAAAGAGATATTATAAAAGGAGGACACCAAGGGCCATAAAAGACGTTCTGAACTGGATTAGAAGGTTAGTAAGGGTAAAGGTATGTCTGGATAGGGAGAAGAAGTATCTTTCTGGAGCAGAAAAGAATATACAAGCATGTTGTGTAGGCCAAAAAGCTAAGATGAAGAGGGAAAGGGGACAGTAAACACTGCAAAGTGCTCACAACAGAGGGAAAGGTACAATATCCACACTTTTACATTTGCATTTGAGATGGCAAGATACAAACTGAAAATAAATGATGACAGAACACAAAGAGTTAGATAAAATTCTATCAAACAAAACCAGCTAGGGTGGACTACTTAATCCTCAGTCAAAAGAGACACAATTCAGAACAAAGTGCCGACAGATTAAAGATACTGGCAAGGAACTCCCTCTTCCAACTTTGTATAGTTCCACACCTTGTATAATGAGCTAACTTTCCAGCTAAACATTCCCCTTCCTTACACACTAGCTCTTGAGGGTATGTAAAAGCTCGAGGACAAATACCAGCAGTGCGGGTATTTTATTCCAAAGGCAAAGTTGCTGCTGCCACTGCCAGGCTTGCTCTGTCCTCACTGAAATCTGCTGAGGCTGTGCCGCTGCCTGCTGGAACAGAGCTGCACTACAGCTTGGAATACTACAAACTAGGGGGATTGCTTCTGGAAGCACTCTCTTTCTAAATCAGTAGTCATCAAGCATACAGAATAAGAACTAACTTATTCCATTATTCTGTCTTTTTTCCCCCCATAGCCTAAATCCTGAGAGTTACGAATGCTATCTAAATAGCTGCTGAGACAGGATTGATCTGCCACTCAAAAATCATCTTTGTTCAAAAAGTCTACTTGTTTGAAATGTTATTCTACAGGAAGCTGGGGCAAAATAGCTCTGCATATCTTCTTGCTTAAGAAATTCATTCAAACTTATTCTTAAATGTGGGTAGATGGCAAATAATGTATTGATGTCAGCTGGATATGACACAAAGAGTTTTATGATCCATAGAATATGGAAAGGCCTATTTCCTAAATATTTTACTAGATTCAGTGATACATTTGAGATAGAAAATGACATTACTATTTTGCACGGTGACACAGGCAGTGCTACCTGTGTTTCCAAATCTCACCTTACAGGAGACGTTAAAATAAGAGATGTTATGTGGCAAATCTGTTCCCTGCTGCTTGTAGTCTTGTCACTGAATGTCAGAAGACATATTACACTTTGAGTGTGGGTTTTCACCACGTGTATATTTGTCAGTGAGTGATTTGTTGAATGATTTCTGCTGAAGTGATAGCAATACCTTAACAAAAGGGTTATTGGCAGGCTGAACAAGAAAATGCATTTGCAAAAGACACTCTTATGCCTTCAAAATCAAATCAAATCTGCACTATATCCCTGGTCAATTACAAAATCTTACTGTATTGACTGATTTTATCAGACTAATAGCAGGAAACAGGAAAATTGTAGCATATACTTTCTAAATCCAAAGTGGAAGTTTGTTGTTGCTCCATTCATTATTCTTAGAAAGAGTTATCATAAAAATTGTAAAACATTGGAAGAACCCACATTTCTGAACCAGTTCCTTTTATTGTTAGTAACAGCCTGTTTTGGCACTCAGCATAGAGAAGAGTATTGATACAAGAATGGTTGAAATATGGTTCCACTGAGTAGTGGTTTATCATTACTCTGTGGTGATATGTGGAGGTTTTCAGAGCAAATACACAACAAATGTACTGTGTTTTAATCCTACACAGTGCCATATATTCCAATGGATTGCCTGATGAATATTCCTTTCTAACTACTTTTCGGATGACTGGGGCCACACTTCAGAAATACTGGACTATTTGGCAGATTCAGGATTCTTCAGGAAAAGAACAAGTTGGAGTGAATCTCAATGGTCAAATGAAAAGCGTTGAGTTTTCTTATAAAGGAGCAGATGGAAGACACCAAACGGCATCATTTTTGCATTTGCCTTTTTTGTTTGACTCGCAATGGCACAAGCTTATGATAATTGTGGAAGCAAACAGTGTCACACTTTTTATTGACTGTATTAAAATAGAATCCTTAAACATAAAACCAAAAGGGAAAATCAACATTGATGGCTTTGCTGTGCTTGGAAAACTTAAAAATAATCCTCAAATTTCAGTTCCGGTAAGTTTCAGAATATTTTATTTCTGCAAAAACTGTCTTACATTAAATGTGGGGTTTTGCTTTGTGAAATGCATGTTTAAATTATTTTTGAAAGCAGAAATAGCAGAAAATAACAACTCCTTGGCAGGTAAGTACTAACTGTACTTTTTAAATTTCAAACATATGTATTTATACCATGTAGGTTAAGAAATGAACCAGGTTATGTCTAAGTGTCAATAACGAAAATTCTTAGACATCCAGACATTCAGACTTGTTACAACTTTGAAATATAAAAGCGAAATGAGACATAATTTTAAACTATATCTTACACTGTTTGCAAAAAACAGTGGACACAGGTTGAACAGTGTTGTTATAAACCTGAAAGGGGAAACATTGCTGCAAAAGAAACATCTCATGTTTCATCACCTCTGTATGTTTAGTTACTGTATTGCACTGCACTGAAATCAGTTTTACTTGAGAATCCTGGCAGAAAGCTACCCCATGGGTCTGAAGGGGTCTATCATGGATGTTGTTGTATATGTGAATTAGAAAATTTCATTTGCTGAAAAGTTATACTAATTCAGTCGAAAATAAGAATTAGTCTTTGAAAATGTCATTAAAAAATAATCAACTGGAGCTGATAATGTGACAATTAGCATATTAAAATTTAGCATATGTATCTTAGCTTTCCTAACTGCTCTGAGGGATACTGATAGATGAATGGATAGTTGGGATGGTGAAAACCTTACACATTACACATATTCTATGCACGTTACTAGAATGAAAAATATTTCTATGCCAATACTGTTTTCTTCTTTGGAAAGATATTTAGATTAAATGCAGAGAAAGCTATAGGTATTAATGTAATAACTTTACGGCACCTGGCATACAGTGCTAGAGCAAACTGTATTTTGCAGGGGCTTGCTCTTTTCAGAAAGGTATACAAATGTGGAATGTTGATCACCCAGGGCTTTTCAGGCATCTGGTGGGGCTGGCATTAAGTTCTGCCTTGCCCATGTGTAAGGCTGTGCATCATCAGGCACCAGTGTGGAGATATGTTAACTAAAGGACAGCCTCCTTTAAGGATGAAAGAACAAAATGGAATTAAATAATTTTTACAATTCACCATTTAGCTTGCAAAATATTTGTTTTTAACTTTAACATGTTTCTGGGAAGATTCAGTCATACAAAGCATATTTTATGAAAAAAATTAAAATCCTCCTATGAAGTAGGCCTTCAAACCGGCCTATGATTCACACTTCTTGACAAAAAGAATAAAGAAGCACTGAAACAGATTATCAGGGAAACAGAAAATAAGCCTGACATTATATTCTTAAACTGAGATTGGATGTCTAATAATACACTTTATTTTAGACAGGACTGACTTAGGACTCACTAGATGGAATTGCATGGCCTGCGCTGTGAAGCCCAAAATGCAAGTGGTAGTGGTTCAACCTGATATTACGAAAATGTAGATTTAGGAAGACCATGCCCTCTGAAATGATGATAAAAGAACTACATAGTCAGATGGACTAGTAATTTAAAAATGTCTGTTTATATTGCAGAAGTTTCTGGTTTAGCCTGTGTTTTTTTATATGCCTTTAAATTGACTAAATAAACCTCTATTTTGGGATATTCTAGGCTTATCCTTTTACTTGCTTGACTATAAGTTTAAATATCTCAACACTCTTGGTTATTTAATATGCCCTGGGCACAGCTTTTAATTTACTACCAGGCATTGTTAAAGTTTATTACTTCCAGCAGTATAATTTTAAAAGGACATAAATTATGTGTTTCCTATTCTTTTTTGCAGCATTCTGTGAAGGCCCTATTTATCCTGAAGAATAGGTCAAGTTCTCATAGGTGCACTGTAATATGCATAATTTTAAAACTGATTCTTTATTGCTTGTTGTTACTATGATTGCCTAGGAGAATAATAGATCTGTTAGAAACTGCATCTTGTATTACAGCCTTTACAAAGATTTATTCCAGGATTTCTGGAATGTTTTATGGAGGGCAAATTTTTACACAGGTTTGCAACTGCCTTTTATTTTTTCTTTTTGAGATTAAAGTATCTAAAAGTTTTGTCTTTTTATCTAAAAGTAATTAATATAATGTACTGTAAACTCCAAGCAATATGAGATATTGCATCATTTCAAAACTGAAAAGGAACTTACTTCCTAAATTACATGTTTTTTATAGGAAGGTAAGGGTATTAATTTCTTTCTTCTCAAATTATAACTTCTGTGAGATGATATAATTGCTTTAGTTCCTGTGATTTCAGAGGTATTACCATGGTTTTCTCATAAAAGACACTAAACACTTTGGTAGAAGTGACTCTTGGTCATTATTTAATTGACATTTAATGCTGCTAACTAGCTCAGGGAAGCTACATGACCTGTAACATCTAAGAGGAAGCTGCTTGTCAATATTTACTTAACAGGAATTAATTTACACCACAGAACAGATTGTGTCTGTGTACTGCAAAAAGTCACATCTCATTTTTTTCCACCCTGTGAAATCTCACATTCAGAAGGCTGAACCCTTGCTATGGAAAGTCTAATAACACCAGAATTGGCTGTACTGTTCAAGGGTGTTGAAAAAGGTGCAAGGACAATAAAGCTCTAAAAACCTATTACAGAGATGTAGAAAAATGGATAAAACCTATTTCAAATAGCTCTAGAATGAGATTTAAATATATGTAGCTTATTCTTGGCCACTTAACAAATGTACAGTTGATAGCAGACCTCTCTTAGAAGAAACATAGATATCCTTGACAAAACATTGTAGAAAATTTCCACATGAAAAATTGCTTAGCTGAATTGTACTTCCCCAGGAGGGATGACATCTCCTGAATAATCACCAAGCCAACATAGCCCAGTGAGGTACAGGGAGCCAGTCCTCCCAGAAGAGACCTACAACGGTGCTCTGAGGGTCACGGTTTTCCTTAAAGCCTATGATACTGCTAAGTGCATCCCTGTGACTGATTTTATACTGAAAATACTACCCTACATGTTTAGGTCTCATTTGCATCTTACTTAACCTTCACCTCTCTCATCTAAAGCACTAATAGGACAACCGAATTATGTGGTTTGTACCAAGATGCGCGAAGCTGTGGGCATTTGTAAGAATTTCTGTAGAACTTAAGAGGACAAAACAGTGAACAGACAGACACTGTAAGTTATATCTGTGCTAAGACGAAAGAGAAATCCTGTAGGAAATCTGGAAAATGTATGTCAGGAATATTCACCTATGGGTCTTAAACATCTGTTGTAGTTTAAATCCAGAGAGGCACTAAGCACCACACAGCCACTTGCTCACTTTGCCCCATGGTGGGATGAGAATTGGAAGACTGAAAGTAAGGAAACTTGTGGATAGAGATAAAGACACCTTCATAGGTAAAGCTAACATCATGCACACAAGCAAAGCAAAACACTGCTTCCAATGGCAGGCAGGTGTTCAGCCATCTCCAGGAGATCAGGGCTCCATCACATGTAACAGCGACTTGGGAAGACAAACAGCATCACTTCAAACTCCCCACCAGTCTTTCCTTCTTCTCCCAGCTTTATATTCTGAGCATGATGCCATATGGTCTGGGATATCCCTTGGGTCAGTTGGGGTCACCTGTCCTGGCCATGTCCCCTCCCGAGTCCTTGTGTTCCCCCAGCCTCCTCACTGGTGGGGTGGGGTGAGCAGAAAAGGCCTTGGCTCTGTCCAAGCACTGCTCAGCAATAACAAAATCATCCCTGTGCAATCAACACTGCTCCCAGCACAAATCCATACCAGCTACTGTGAAGAAAATTAACCCTATCCCAGCACAATACCTATAGGTTTAAGGTCACATTTTAATATCTTTGCCTTATGATTACCCCTAAGTTACGTGAGGTGCACTTCTGAGAATTTTATGCCTGTACTTAATCCTTAATAACACTGTGTATTGATATCAATAGAATGATATCTACATGAGACAACTTCAAAATAGTGGCATTCTTTAAATTAGCTTAACACAATCAACAAGATCATTGTGAAATACTGGCAAGGGAAAAGACACCTTGACATCAAGGCTAGAACGTATTTGCCCTTCTCTCACCTCTCCTAAATCAATGGGAAACAAGTCACATCTTTTACTACCTTGCCACCAGAAGAGTTTTACTTTTCATTTTTAGAAAGTCAGAAAGGTTTCATATCTGCTTTTGTTTTACATAGTCTCAAGACAGATAGAGTTAACTTTATTCTTAGTAGCTGGTACAGTCCTGTATTTTGGATTTAGTGAGAATAATGTTGACAACTTACTCTGTTTTGGCTGTTGCTATTGCATGGCTGCCTTGTAGCCTTAAATTAGTATTAGTTCTTTTATATGTATATTATGGTACCCAATTGGCTATTATTATGAACTGAGGAAGGTTTGAAATTGAGAAGTGGATAAAGGAGGGAGACAATTGACTCACAGATGGTGGTGTCAGATAACAGGTAAAAGAAACAAGGGTATTGCTTCTGTTGAGCTCTGCTCTCAGCACTTTGGAAACTGTGAAGACTACAAAGCAAACAGAACAGTAGAGACATGATAAAGAGGATTTCAGGAGTGGCAGCACTGAAGCGAGGAAGGTGAAAGCAAAAAAAAAAAAAAAAAAAAGAAGAAGAAACTTTTCAGCTTTTGGATATGTGGTGTCTTGCAGAGATTTTAAAGTACTTCAAGACTCAAAGCATTTACTAGTTCTAGCAGTCAGTAAGCAACTAAGTCAAGGTAAGGATGGTGGCCAGACTGCCTCCTGCATCAGTTATGGGTTGGGACTAAAGAGCACAATCCCACAGAAGGCAGCCAGGAAGTACCAAGACATTATGTTGTGAGAGTGATCGTGGGGAGCTACTTTAGCTCGTGGAGTAGGAGGAAAGACTTAGGGAGGCAAAGAAATGAGAACTGAAAGACTCTGGACACTCACTTCTATTTTCTGCTTCTCAGGAAAAAATAGAACCCTGGTACAGAAAAAGACTCTGATTTATGTTGTAACAAGGGGAAAAAAAACCACCAAAACTTTCTTTCCCCCCAACTCCTCAGCCACCCATAATAAAAAGAAAGGAATAGAAGTCTCTGAATGTTATCATCAAACTGAAAAACCTCTGGATAAACCACTCAGTGGTTCATAAGCCAGACTGATACTGTGTGTGATGTGAAGGGAAAACAACACAAGACTTTAAAACTGAGATACAATAAATATGCACAATTTAATATGCTTTTGGTATTTGAAAATCCACGTGATGTATTATATATCAATGGATCTACTACTGAAGCTCTGTCTTCAAGGGGTTTGGCAACTTTCAGCAACTGGTTTGTTTTTTGACCTATATGGCACATCAAGCAAGTTTTGGTGGCAGCTTCTGAAAAGAGGTTTACCTTAATCCTGTGTTGTTTTCCAGTACCAAATAATAAAGTTTGAAGAAGATGTGAAGTTTTACAGAAGTACTCAGTTGCAGTCTGTCACCAGACTTGCTTTTTGAACTTCTCACACTTGGACCATATTTCCATCCTCAGATCTACTGTTCTACATGAGCACAACTATGCACTTAGAGAAAACTTTTTGTATGTCCAATAAAGTAACCATAAGGAAAAATGACAGCACTTACAAAGAAAATGCAAAAAATGACACCTGACCAATCTCTCTCTTTAAATCCGTCGGTCAGTTTATGTCCTCTCTCTAAAAGACCTCCATAGTTAGGGGTGGGGGAATGAATGCAGGGCGAAGCCCTGCTCCACCTGTTGCTATTAACATTAAATAACTAGCGTTTAACCCTCTCCGTAGTGTGCCAGTATTCCTCCTCTTACACCCTCGGCCAGCGTGACACCCTGACCCGAATTAACATAATCTTTATGTCCTCTGCCAGTTCGAGATCCAGTGGATGGTGATTCACTGCGACCCGCTGCGACCCCAGCGCGAAGGCTGCGGCGAGCTCCCGGCTCGGGTGAGCGACCTGCCCTGTCCTGTCCTGCCCTGTCCTCCCCTGTCTTCCCCTGTCCTGTCTTCCCCTGTCTTCCCCTGTCCTGCCCTGTCCTGCCCTGCCCTGTCCTCTCCTGCCCTGCCCTGCCCTGCCCTGTCTTGCCCTGTCCTGTCCTGTCCACCGCTGCAGCCCACGGGAGTCTCGTTTTTTCTTCCCCTGCCTGGCCGGAGATGCTCTTTCTTACCATACCTGCCTGGTGGTCCGTGCTTTTAGAAATCCAACCCCCCAGAGCAGCAGCAGCCGCTGCCTCATTTTAACCCTTCCGTGACTTGTTTTCTGCCTCGCCCCTGGCGGGCCCCTTGTCTGGGACCCCTGTGGGAGCTGTGCCTCGCAGGCAGAGGGGCTGTCGCGGCCGCCTCCCCGCATCGCCGCCGCCCCGGGAGCCTGGCGGTGGGAGAGCAGCGGGCACGGCGGGGTCGGTATCCGACCCCACAACAGCAGCAGGGCAAAGGGTTAAGGCGCTGCTGGCACTGCATCCTCGGCTGCCCGGCCGCCAGTCTTCCTCCAATCCCGGCGCCCCTGGCAGGACCGGGCCGAAGTCGGGAGGGGCTCCGGCCGCGCTCACCTTTCGCCCGCCCGCCCCGGCAGCTACAGGCTGCTCCCTCCATCCATGGCCTCGCGCCTTCTGCCCCTGGGGCTTTTCCTGCAGGCGCTTTGCCTCGGCCTGGCTCAAGTAAGTTTGTTCTGACTTTGGCTCTGTTTTGTGTTTTTCCTCCCTCGCAGATAACCCAGACGGGAATCGAGGTGAGTGCGAGGGAGGGGACGGTGCTCGCGGTGCCGGAGCAGAGGGACCGAAGGCCACTCTGCCGTGCCCTGGCGCCGACCCGTCGGAGGGTGTTTGTCCCGTGTCCCCCCAGTAGCTGTGGGTGACTCTGCAGAGGCGAGCTGAGCGCAGGGCTGTGGCACCGTGCTTGTGCCAGCCTGGTGAGCACAGGGCAGGTGACACTGGCGGGGCTTCAGCTCCACATACATCTACCGCTGGATGGATTATTCCTGGGAAGGCTGGTGTGTGGAGGGAAGGTGTCCAGAGCAGCAGTGCTGTGGGGAGCAAGGGACCAGGTTCAGGGCCCGGGGCAGCGCCCTGCTCACAGACCCCCGTTGTGGGCCCGTGGGCAGAGCTCACTCCAAGAACAGAGCCCCTCATTATAGGCACGGAGACCTGCAACAGCCTTTCCCTGAGTTTCCTCAGGCTGGCGGCGCTTGCTGCCTCCCCTCGGGAGCCTGGCGCTTTGAGAAAGTGCCTCTGTAGATGTTACTGTAATCCTGAGCAACCAGAGGAAACTGCTGAGCCTGTTAGTGAAGCAGGGAAAGGGTTGTTTTAAATTTTCGTTACTAGTATGAACTCTCAGGAAGACTACCTCCTTTGTGTTGGCTGAATGAGTAATTAGAGTAGGGTAGTGAATTTTGGTGTTTGATTCAAAAAGATCACTTTTATTTCTGCCACCCTGTCATTGCCATATGACATTCAGACCCTGCTGGGTGGGGAGTGGAGTGCCCTCTCTTTGCCCTGGCCCTGCCAGCATTGTGGGCAGAGGAGGGTGGCTGGGTCCAGGGAGAGTTATTCCCTTGGCATGGGCAGCGTTGCCAGTGCTCATAGTGACAGCCAAAATATGATACAGGGCCAGTGATACGCATGGAGTGAGGATGCAGCTCCTTGTCACAGCTGTGACCTCCTGACTAACCCTTAGCCTCTAACTGCGCTGGTCCCCTCAGACTGGCTCAGTGGCTTGCAAGGCTCTAATTGCTCCTTTTTTTCACTCCTTGTCAGAGAGGTCCCCCTGGTCCACCAGGCCCCCCAGGTCCTCCAGGACCACCAGGAGTTCCCGGTATTGATGGCATTGATGTAAGTGTTTCCCATGCCCTGCCTAGGATATAGGGAATGCCTTGAGGTGTATCTGCATTGTCTGTCTAAATTTGAACCCAAGGACTGCAGATACATGTAGGAATTGATGGGTCTTACGCTCTGTAGTGGGCTGGAGTATGGGGAGAGAGCAGCTTTTCAGATTATCTTTGATATAGAAAACTCAGGATTATTTATTGTATGTAATCAGCATCATATGTTGTGATTATCTGCCATAAATGGGGTGTAGGGGTTTAATAAATCTAATCTCAAAAGGGATTACGTGGAATCAATCATACTAAATCATGATAAGGATTTGTGATGTTATTCCTGGTAGGACCTACTATGTGTGTTCCCTTGGTTCCTGTCAGAAGGTTCTGTGATGATTTCTGTTAGTCTTTAATAGTGATGATGTGGATTTAATATTTATTTTCTACAATAAGAGTCAGTTCAGGATTATTTCTGATAATCTGTAAATCAGTGATTTTCAGAAAGGACCATAAAAGGTTGCTGTAGTTCTGACTAATACCTTCCTTTTCATATCTTGATAGGGGGAGAGAGGCCCAAATGGTCCCCCTGGTCCACCGGTAAGTGATTTCAGCTACTCACATTTGCTTCTACGAGAGAAAAAGTTTTTAGTTTTGTTTCTGCTTCCCTCTGTGAAACATACTTAACTTTCTGTTTAAATCCTGAAGGGTCCAGATGGGGATGCAGGCAAACCAGGATCCCCTGGGTTGCCTGGAGAGCCAGGAGCTGATGTGAGTACACTTGATTTTCTAGAATTTTCTATCTTTTCTTCTTTCTTTCATTTTTTTTTATCTTTTTTTTTTTTTTTCCCCCCTCAAGAATAAATAAATAAAGCACAAGGGCTGTTAGTGCTGCCACCTGGCCCTGGAGAGGGCGCCGGTCTCAGGGAGGAATCTGGAAGTGGCCTCTGGAAGACACCTCTGGTTGCAGGGCAGGGCAGCGAGGGTGTGAGGATGGTCTGTTGATGCATCTTCCCCGTCCTGTGGAAAATAATAGAGAAGATCAAAATTTCCACATCCTCTAGTGTTGATGGCCTGTTAGGTCATACCTCTAGAAAAAAATGGGGCAATGAAAATGTCTTGAAACATTTTTGGGGAACTCTTCATATTTCTTTCTCTTGAGAGCACTGTTAGAAAGCATTTCTTGTTATGAAGCAAGGTTGTTGCATTAGTACTTAGATGTTATGCCAGCAGATATACAAGCTTATGTTTAATTTACATAAGCTTTTAAAATTTTAAAAATATCAAAAATAAGGATTATGTACAATAAACCAGTGTATTAGGGAGTATTGCAAATTATATAAATGAAAAAGCCTAGTATCTATTTAAGGGTGTAATGCTGGTAGAGGTTAATATTTAACTTGCTTTTGAGAAGAGATTTGGTGGACATGGAGCTGGAACAGTCTTTAATTAAACTGCTCAAATTTCATATCTGTAAGAGGAAATGGGCTTTGTGAGTGACATCTCACATCACTTCACTTTTTCCTGAAAACCATAGAGGCCCACAACCCATTTGTACATGTCAAAACCCTATAAGCAGATCTTTAAAAATCATTGCCTCTTACAATTTTCACTTAAGGCATAGTTTTATTTTCCTTGCCAAAATTCATGGCAATACAATCAGGTGAAACAGAACACACTAAACTCAGCTAAGCTTTTGCTATTTGTTCACACTTGTATATTCCCTCATATTAGTGGATGAGTGAAAATGTAATACTAGAGTACAGTCTTCTGAAATATTGAACCTTTTTTATTTTCACTTGAAGAAAAAAAGTGAGACCTCATTGTACATCCACTGTCCATTCAACTTTTAATTGGGGTTTTAATTTATAATACCTTCTGTGTTTAATTGGTGAGGCAGTTATGACTTTTAAAATCTCATTTCATTTCAAAAATAATTTCAGTGTCAGGTTTAACAGACTGTGAAAAGATACTGTACAGTAATTGCTTGTAATGATCATGTAAGCTTTCAAAATCAAATTGTCGGAACAATTGTGTGAACACTGAATTGTTGGAAGTGTACCAAAAAAAGTGGAAGTGTACCAAAAAAGGAAAAGTATTAGATAAATGTAAAAGAAAAGCTTTTCTGGATATCTGGAAATTTCTAAGCCATATAAGCTTACTATAAAATTGGAAACAAAAGGAAAAGTAAGAACTCCAAATGAATTCTTGCTTATGATATCATGGCTGGTTTTTAATTTTAGCCAGATAGACAAGTTCAAAGGGTAAATTTAAATCCAGCCTGGTGGCTTTGTTGTTTTTTTCGTATGTTGTTGCCAATGAAACTTTTATTTGAAATGGACAACACTGACAGTTTTTGTTTTTGACCTGAGCCATGAAATAAATTCATCAATCTCCCATTAAGAGGAAATAAGATCATGTGAGATCACATGTATAATTTAATTGTGATTTAACTGAATAATTTTTGAAGATACATATCACAGGCACTGGTGTTTGTCACCAGAAGCTAGTACTTTGAACTTGTGCAGTTCTATCTGTGCGTGTAAATAAATATTTGGATTGCAAGGCTCCTGCAGTTACTAATTTCTTTTAATAGCATTGTTTTTCAGTGTTTTAGAATGTTTTCTGTTGTGATAAAGGAAAACACGTAACCCTTGCATTAACATTGTATACCTTACTTTCAAAGGGATTCACAGGACCTGATGGCTCACGTGGGGCCCCAGGACCAAAAGGACAGAAGGTAGGAACAAAATTATGTATGAAATGTTGGGGTTTTTTTGTTTTTTTTTTAAAGCAGTATTTTTGTTTGTCTCTATGTGACTAATATGATGCTGCAGCCTTTCCAATGATCTTAAAATATCTATAGAACACATATGTACTGGGCCCTTTTTACACAGTATAAAGAAGCTTCCATTCCCACAGTCAGCAGTAAGGAATGGCTTTACATTGCTGGCATTAAGGGTGAACATCTTCAGTAATGGTGAGGCCCTTTCCATCTTGTATTACAATTGTGTCATCATAATATGCAGTGGGAACCAGGACAGTCAAACCTGACTTCATCATCAATCAAACAAATGAAATACAACTCAGAAGTCAGAGTAACAAGCACACCTGAAATTTTGTGGAGTGGGGGAATAAAAGGCCTGAGGCTGCATTGTTTTAATGCTGAGAAAGTCTTTCCTTTCTATCAAGTCTTACTGAAAACAGCATAGCATTAATGAAGTGAATAATACTTGCAGACTATGTCCACTAAATGATACCCTCCAAAAGGTGAGACAACATCTTCCTGTGTATTGTTTACAAAACTTGATGCTAATGCCTCTTAAAAACTAATTTTTTATCTTTTAAAGGGGGAGCCAGGACTGCCAGGTGCTCGTGGACTTCCAGTAAGTAATATATTTAGTATATGAAGAGGATTTTTACACCTTAAGTATTAATATGAAGGTTTCTTACCACTAAATGGAGTGAAGAAAAGCGCAAAACTATTTCTGAGATTTCAAAGAACTCATAAGTTATGAAAGTAGTACTTTAAGGAACATTTTTGTCTTTATATCTAAGTAAGTGTGCGGATATTACTGAGAGGTTATGTTTGGTTTGTATGCTGTAGAAAAGAAAGGAGCATGTGTGATGTGGTCCCAAGTTTTGGACTTGTACCATTCTTTCCCACCTTTGTGAAGATGCTATGGAGATGAGAGAGCCCATGTTCCATTTGTATATAGTAGTCTACAGTTATTCCTGTTTTCAGCTTCTTGCCATGTGGTTAAATGACATCACTGAAGTGTAAATTCTGTGAGACTCCTTGTGCTGTTTTGCTGTTCTGTATGAAAACAAGCCAAAGTAGGAGAAAGGACATACAAAGAGTACCATTCCAACTGGCATGCAGATGGATTTAACATCCATTTTTAGGGGCTGAAAATAATTGTGAATTTTAGGAGTTTTGCAGGTTGAAGAAATGAATGATGGTTGGCATTTAGAAATTTAGTTTAGGAAAAAACCTCAAGGGAGATAAGTAATGGAACAAGATGATCAGAATAAATTACAAGGCTGCATATAATTAAAATGTAATTAAAACTTAGATTCAGTTTGGAAAAATTATTTAAATTCAATAGAAGAGGTATTGTATTCCAGTATAACAGTACTTGTGTGTTTTTATTTTTGACCTGTTCCTATTAACTCTCATTAAATTTATATTAAACAATTATTTTGCTATTTGGCCAGAGAGAACATGATAAAGTTATTCTTGAAGGTGTTACATTATAGACATGTTCAAACTCAAGGTTAATCACTTTGTGGATACTTTAATTTTTATGGATGCTGATACTTACCTGAAAATCTGGAAAATAGGTAATATTTTATAATGGCTGGCTGATCTGTGGGCTCAATATATTAGCTAAATTTAGTCACAGAAAGTGGTCTGTTAGTGGCTTGAGGTTTTTTGTTTGGTTTTGTTGGTGTTTTTTTTTTGTTTGTTTTGCTTTTTGGGGTTTTTTTGTTTGTTTTGTTTTTTGGTTTTGGTTGTTTGGTTTTTTGCCATCAGCTAGACAGGGAAATAATTTTTGGGTTGTATGTAATGCATTTTATAATAGCTAGCTGCAAAGAAGAGGTTCTTAAGACTGTCAGGTAGGTTTACTCAGATGATGTGGGAAAAAATGATTAGAGGAAGGGAGCACCTACCCTGTGAGGAAGGGCTGAGAAAATTGGGATTGTTCAGCCTGTAAAAGACATTAGGGGTGACCTAATTACAGCCTTCCAGTACCTGAAGGGACCCTACAAGAGAGCTGAAGAGGGATTTCTTAAAAGGGCACGTGGTGGCAGGACAAGGGAAAATGACTTCAAACTGAAAGAGAGCAGGTTTAGATGTTAGGAAGAAATTCTTTCCTGTGAGGGTGGTGAGGCATGGGAACAGATTGCCCAGAGAAACTATGGGTGGCCCATCCCTGGAAGTGTTCAAGGCCAGCTTGGATGGGGCTCTCAGCAATCTGGTCTAGTGGAAGGTGTTTCTGCTCATGGCAATTGGAACTAGATGATCTTCAAGCTCCCTTCCAAACCAAGCCATTCTGTGATAGGAAAAATGGGGAATGAAAACTGAATTACTGAAATACTTGTTCAATGTACTGTGGTATTTTAGCCTGTCAACTGAAATAAAAGCTGAGTTAGGGAAAACATATATGATTTTAGTTCACCATTATCAGAGTAATGCAAGAACGAATAATTTAAGACCCTACGGAAAAAGTGGGTGTATAAAAAATGTATGAAGAGGGTTAATCTCAATTTAGAGGTAGAGATGTTACTTTGGGAAAACAGGAAACTGGACCAACTTGTCAAAGTAGAATGCTGATTCTTTTCAGAGCAGCAGGACTTTTGTCACGATATTTTCAGACTGTAAAAGCAATAAATCTGATAAGATTTTGGACCACTGTTCAAAGCTCAGTGATTTTGTTTGCCCTGAGACTTTCAGTCTTAAGGTGATAACGCTTCAGTGAACCTCAGTAGGGATTGCCTTTCTGCTTCTGCTTAATAAGCAGCTGAAGCTTGTATTTTCAGGTGAATCCGCAGGAATATTTATAATGAGGAAATGAGAATTCCAGTTTATTTAAAAGAAGATAAAAGATTGATATACTTAGTCACCTTGTGTCATTACCCTTGTATTTATTATGATTAATTCTTAGACCTCACGTGTTAGAAAATCTAGTGATTGATTTTGTAGCTCTGTGGTTGTTAACCCATACATGTTGAATCCATATGGAGAGATTAATGCTTAAAATAAATCTCTTAGGAAAGCCTATATAAATGCATTTTTCCCTCTGATGAATGGCTGTATGCTACTGAAGAAGATGTGCAGCTAATGGAAGATTCTCAAGATGGCCAGCACTGGTCATCTGACTTTTAGTGAGATTATACCTGCTAACAAAACCCACAAAAATGAAAATCCAAATCAACAACAAAAACAAAAAACCCCACAACTCCCCCACCAAAAAAACCAAAAAGCATCCCAAAAAACCCCAACAAAGAACACCAACCATAAAAACAGAAAGAAAAAAAAAAAACCAAATAGAAATGCCAGAGTGTGATGGTTCTAATTTTCAGATTCAGACTTTTGGAGAAAAATCTCTTACTATAAATGTGAAGTAATGGGGCTGTTTAACCTTTGCAGTTCTTTGGTTTGATCCATGAAATCTCATTTGCTAGAAACATAGTGAACACGATTATGAATCTGCATACTAGCTACATGATTAATTGAGTGCTTAGGTGTAATTATGCACTGCTTTGAATACTGTCAGTGGCTTTTTGCAAGTGGAACAGTCCCTGGATAGTTATCCAAAGACTTCATTTCTCACAAAACCTCTTGCTTAAGTTATAAAAATGCTCAGTGCAAACAGAAAATCAGAAGCCTTGGATACAACACTAATTAGTTTTAAATTATTATCACTGTTGTTCACACTCATCCAGTGGCTTTTATCAAACAAGTTAGGACTTCTGGGTATCTTCAAGAATGAATATTAAGGACATAAAAATTTATATACAGCATTTGCTTTTCTGCTTCTGTCACCTTTTCTTCCCTAGAATGTATCCTGGCAATCTTCAGTTATCATCTTAAGCTTCCCCTTTTTTGTATTTTTTTTCTCTGCTTCATAATTTTGTTTTAATTTATTCTCTTTGTCTCATCTCCTTGGTGGATAATCTTTTAAATGGCAGGCTTAAAAATTTCATAGTATTCTTCTGATTAATTCAAGTAATTTTTTTATTCAAGTAATTTAAATATACTGAAGTCTCTGACCTAGCCCTGGTAGATGGACCTGAGGCTGCTACAGTAAGTGCACGTACTACTTCCTTCAGTCCATTCTCTCTTTTAATTCCATCTAACTTTGCTATGAGCCAATATGTTGCTAGTGGTTTACACATCTGGCATTCGGGGAGGGTTGTGTGTATTTAGTGACAGAGAATTTGAAAATATTTTGAGGACTACTAAAACACAGCGTCCAGCACAGGGTACACATACAAATACTGGACTCTTGATGGTGGATGGCAGGGATACTTACAGATCCACAGGGTGGGTGTCTCTGAGGCAGGTGATTACAGACTCTGGATTGCTGCCCAGGCCTGTGCACTCCATACGCTCCGTGGGTCGGATGAGCACCTCCAAAGCAGGCAGCAAGCACCTGGGATGTAAGGCTGCAATCCCAGGCTGTGGGGCAAGGCTTTCCCTTTAGGACACAGACAGAGGCAGGAACTTGGGCAGCTTGTGCGGACCAGGAGCTGCTCTGTGTATGTTCTTGATGACAATTGCCTTGGAGCTCTCAGCTTTGCAACTTGGTCTGCTTGAAGGGAGTCCATGGCTGGAAGAGTGGAGTAGCTGTGTGAGGGGAAGGCATTGATTGTAGGGGGAGTCTCTGCTTTTTGCAGTCTTTATTAAGAAGGTGAAGAAATGCAGTAGAATGGGCAGAGGAGGCGACAGCCTTCTCCTGGGCCACTGTGTGGGCTGGACACAGTAGCTGTAGCTGCTTCTTTAGGTATTGTTTACTTTCCCTGCCATTGTTAGGGGGTGTTTGTTAGGAAGGGGTACTCCAATCAGAACCTGCAAGCAGGCCTTTTCCTTCTTTCAGAGGCAGGTGATATTATAATATTGAATATGTGATACAGTGAAAGTTTGATTTGTATAGTCAAATAGAGATAGGTATAATATGATGAATTGCAGCGAGGAAGTGTGAAGCAATAGCAAAGGAATTATGCAGGTTATGCAAGCTTACTTTCTGCTGTGTATTAAATGGTTAAAATGAAATGATTCTGATGAATACTTGAACTTTTCCCTGTGTTATACCAACTTTTGTAAACGGCCTTTACAATCCTGGATTGATATTCTGTGGCTTTTTTGCTCACATTCAGTCTAGATGCCTTATTACGTAAAATCTCCTGAATATTTAATTATATTTGGGGTTTTATATTCTAGTGTTTCATACATATCACCTGCACTGTCCTTTACAAAATTTTCCATTTGCTTTAATAATGCAGGACTGAGGGATTTGTTTTCTTAGAAGGAGTGTATCATCCAAATAGGCAGAAACACATTTGTATTTTGGACACTTCTCGTTAAAATGATTCAGAGCAATACTGATGGAAAATGTAAAAAAGAGAAGTTTGGTGTTCTTCCTGATTACCAAAACCCATAAGTTTAATGGATTTAGGCCTCGGGGAAGCACTGGGGGGAAAAATTGTCTTTTATTATAAATTCAGATGTACCTTTGGAAGGAAATTATTATCGTATAGACATGTTTCTCATGGTACTTGATAATTGACTAAACACAAAGCCTTTGATGTCTTCATTCCTTTGTGGAACTAAACTTAAACTACTAATTTTCATTGTGCAAATATATGGAATGATACTGCAAGGCAACTGAATAAATAATTTAATTTTTGCTACTGATATTAATTACCTAATAATCAAATTGATTTTTAAAAGTAGTTAAACAAGTTTTCAAAAAGATTTTGCAGAACTAAATGAGGGGGGTTTCATGCCTTTTTAATGCCAAATTAAAAATTCCATGTTCCTGGAAAATAGCTTAACTAGGTTTGGAACTCTTCCCATATTTCTGAACTTTTTTCATATTTCACAGGGCAAGGGGCTTCTGGGTCCACCTGTAAGTATTAATTTTACAATTCATAAATATACTATTCAATGAATCTGTTTAAATATTCAATGAAGCTATTATACTGTAATTTAAAGTAATTCAGTGAAAAAACAGACTGTTTTAATCCTGATATTCTATGTCTATTATGTATATTTTCTTCAGCTGCCACTGAGGTTGTGTAGGTCTGTGACATAGGGGGCAAGAATATTGGTGTCTGAAGGCAGAGTTTGTTGTTTGTGAGAATTACATGTTCTCAGTCCTTGGATGGATGTTATGTAGGTATTATATGGTATAAAAATACAATTTACCTTGGTTGTTGTAGGGTCCAGCTGGTGCAGCAGGACTTCCTGGGGAAGTAGGTCGTGCTGGTCCTCCTGTAAGTACTACTGTGTTTGCTCAAAATGTAGGTTTATTCAATTACTAGATGGTACTTAAAGAAGAAATGAATAATTACTGGCCCTTCTAAATACTGTTTGGGCTATCACAGCATTTTCAATCTTTTTTTCCTCTGCAGTGATCACTGGTAGAAGAAGGGTTATGTTTGAAGCTCATCAGAGATAAGAACAATGAACAACCTGAAGTCAGGGCCACCTGTTAGATAGAATTAAATGTTTCATGGAGTGTCCCATACTCTACTTCTCTTATTTAAGGAAGGCTGAAATCAAAAAGCAGATCTGCCAGAAATATAGGAAATGTAAACCTTAGCTACTTAAACTACTAATTTTCTTTTGCATATCAGTGAACATGGCTTCAGTATTTCTTCTTGGACTCGTTGTAAGTGTGACTCCATCTATTGACCTTACTGGTGAACTGTGCACTCAGTTTCACCACACTGACATATTTGGACTCCACACTTTACTGAAATGGAAGCTGAAACCAATTTGTAATTTTCTACTTAAAATCTGAAATAGCATTAAAATTTTGTTTAATAAAGCCTACTTTTAAATGCAGTTATATAAATGAATCTAAAAAGAATATTAAAAACTGCCAATTTGTTTCGGAAGATGGTCCATTTAGCTCACTGTCATGTCTGTAGGAGAGGCAAGGATGGATACCTAGGGAAGTGTACAGGCTATTAGTAAAATGGCATTTTTCTGTCGTACTGTCACACATTCTGGCAGTTAGTTGATAGCTGAGAAACTGCCTAAATCAGAAATTGCATCCCAAGCCTCCATAACACGTAATAATGAGTCCCACAATGTAATTATGCAGTTCATGGGAAAGAATGGCTCTATAGCTCATGCCTTGTGAGAATTAATGAATAATTTTTCTATATTCATCTTGTTAATTGCATTTCTGACTTAATAAAATGTAAAAAATTATTTTGAAATGAGAGTATTAAGACAAAAGGTGGTCTCTGCCCAATTATTAGATGTGTTTTAATTAAAAACATTCAGAAAACAGAATTTGCAGGGGTTCCAAAGAGGTTGTCTTTACTTATGAGAGCTCTCAGCAACAAAATTTCACAAAAAGGAAAAAATTCTAACTTGGTAAATTCACTTGGTCTCTGAAAAAGTGAGTTTTCTGCTCTCTCTGCTTTGGGCACTTTTGCCAGTTATTAGGATTCTTTTAATTCGTAACTTAAAAGCAGTTATAGGGAGGAGTGCATAGATGATCCTGTGGTCAGATGTTTCAGCTTTCTAAAGCAGGCCAAAATGTGTTGGTTTTCTTGTGGCTCCTATTTCACAACAAGGCTGCTGGGCTACTAAAATAAAAACATTTTCCTGTTCTATTATGGGAGCCATGTTGTGGATTAATGTGTTAATTGGCTACCTAGACTGTCCTTCTGTAGCCACTGATTTCTCACTGTTGTGTGGTCTGAATATGTGACTACTACGTTATTACTACCAATCAACTAAATTATTTTACCCTTTATAAGGGAGATCCAGGAAAAAGAGGGCCACCAGGGCCACCAGGACCTCCAGGTCCTCCGGTAAGTGATTATATTTAATATGTGCCTACATCTGAATTTTGTGTTGTTGCTGCTTGAACTAAACTTCTCCTCAAGTTCTACAGCTGACTACTGACTTTAGGATTTCAGCAGGATTTTGATTTTCCATTTAGAAAACAAGTTCTAGTCTTTATGGTTATAAAAAGGTAGTTTGAAATGCAGACTGTGTCACTTCTGTCATGATGCCTTCCCATTTCTGTAAACTGCATACAGAGGTTTTAAATTTCCCTGTGAATCATATTACTGTAAATGTAGTCTTTGTTGGGCCTCACTGGTATTACCTCAGCAGAGGCTGGCTTTTCTCTGTTAGGAGAAGAAAAAATTAATATTTGGCTCAGGAGACAAAAATATATGCTTCCAGGTGGGTTGAGTTCTAATATCTTTCTTACAATCAGTTCTGCTACTTGCAAGAAATAGAAGAAAGCTTTGCAGCAGTGCTTTGCCTCTCCAAGGGAAAGGTTACCTTTCTCCTCCTCTTGAGAGGAGGGATGTGTGTTATGCCTTTGTCTTGTGGCAATTTGCCTGCCCAGAGAGATAAAAAGGAGAGTTTGGCAGACACATCTCAGTCTGGGTGCTGGGAAATGCAAACCAATGGGAAATGTGTCATGCTAATGTCTTTTTAAAAGCTGTACTGTTCCTTTGCTGGGAACCTCCTCCTCTTTCCTGCTCTTTAGGGACAGGCCCTAAATACGTATGCTTTATTTAAGCCGTGTTTCTTGTTTTCGTGAAAGTTACCAGAGAATTGGCAGAGGCATTGTAAAGAGCATGAATGGTAAACTGGAGAAGAGCAATTAGGAAACAAGTTCAACAATGGCATATGCTGCTTCTGTTCCTTAGGGTTTGTCCTTTTTAGGTTTCTGAAGTGCCATAGTCCCACTCCAGTTGATGACATTATGGATCCAAATACTCTTGGTGTTTTTTAAATCCTTCTGTATATAAGGAGACCATTCCTTAAGGAGCTCATTCCTTAAACTCCCCTGTGCTTTTCTCTGAAACAGTGTGCTCCCTCCTACTGGGTTTCAGAGAATCCAGCTGCTGCTGTGAAATAATCTTTCTCCCTGTTGTGCCTCATAAGCTTCCTGTTAGCTTCCATCAAGTATTTGATTTAATATGAGAAATGGCTTTCCCCCCACTGAGTCCATCTCACTGTATGCTGATGTCTAGTTTATTGTAACTGTCATCTACCAATACTTTTGGGAAGATTATTTTCCCTGTAAAAATCATTTTCTCTGTAAAGACCAGAATATTTTGATTAGTGGCACTAAGTTATTCTTATTACAGAAATTGTTTTGGGCTTTGTAGGAAAATAATGGGGTTTGGGCATAGTTGTTCTATATTTAACAGAAAATATATTTGAGGTAATTTAGAAAGCAAAAGAAATATTTTGGGGTTTTTTTTTTAAAGTTGATCTAAGTTAGAGGACAGGACCTGCAGTTTTACAATAAAATCTTACAGTTTAGGTGCTTTTCATGTGAGAGATCCTTTGGTCGATTGTATTTCTGATTCCAAGTTTAGACAGTAGTATTTTCTGTTCCATCTAATGACTATATTGCCTAATAATTATCTGGTTATTTCTCTTTTGCTGACTTTGATTAATTTAATTTAATTTACTTTAGGGAACGATTGGCCTGCAAGATGGCGACCTGTTGGTAAGATTATTGTCCATGTTTTTGTTTCTTTTTAAGTGACCTCAGACAGCCTAATTCAGCCTATATGATAATAACTATGTGAATGTATTTCCAGTGTCCCAGTGCTTGTCCACCTGGTCGTCCAGGGCATGCTGGCTTAATGGGTATGAAGGTAAGAGAACTTGTTTGTTCCAGCATTCCTTACAGAGATGCTGTCTTAAGGCACTAGAGAGGGTAATTACTGACTTGAAAAAAAGGGCATTTCACTGTTAATTTCAAAAAAGATTGCATCAATGTCTTTGCTTATGATTATTCAACTCTTGACTGCCAAAATAACTTCTTGTTGTTGAAATCTCTTGCTAGTCCCCTAATTTTCAGGATAAAATTTATGTGTGATCCTGAGAGGATTAGAGTGTGTGAAGGATTGCTTCATTTACTTCCTGGACCATTTGTAGTCTGACTCCCGAAACTCTAAATATTCCTCTCAAATCCTTAATCTTTTTGAATTCCTTTTCTCTTCCTGGCAGACCTGTAACATGCTAAATTGAAATTAACATGCTTTGAGTCTCATTTTAGCTAAGATTTTTTTTTTTAATGTATTCTTCCCTGGTTTCTAGGAATACTGTTGGCCTGAGGAAATTTCTATGGGATAACATAAGAAATATTAACCTGACTAGAAAAGCACCCTTGTTAGATCCAGAGGCATTTTGAGCATGGTACTTAATATGTAGTGTTTCCTAGGCTGGTGAGGAAGCAGTAGTGAATGGAGGTTGAGAGGGAACATCAAGACAGCTCTCAGCAGTCTATGTCTGTTTTGGAAAACTGTATTTTAATTTTGAATAATCTCTATTTATGTATTTATTTTGGGATTTTTTGGTGTTTATTTTAGGGACAAAAAGGTTCAAAAGGAGAGTCTGGTGAACCAGGAAAACAAGGTTATAAGGTAAAATTTAAAAAGAGGAAAAAACTGCTGTTGTTTTTAGCAAGCTAATAGTAGTTTAGCCTCGCCTTCAAAAAGAGTATTATATTTTGTTATAAGTATTAATTGTTTTAACAGAATGCATGAAGTGATACTACATATCATAATGTTCCACGTTAACCAAAGGCATATCTCTATTCTTTATTCATATGTACTGTGTATTTATTATGATGCACAAGTTTAACTGCAGAATAATTCCTTGAATATACCAAGTTAGTTGTTCTGTGGCACTGATGAATAGTTACATGAAGAATGAGAGAGAAAAATACATTTGAGAGGGAAACGACACGGTATAAGTTCATAACCAAAGAAAGATATAACTGTAAAGAGGCCAAGTCCAATTCAGCTTGAAAACTGCAATGTAAACACTCTTGAGGTGTTTCATTTGAATGAACCCTGTTATATAACTGCATTAACATTGAAATATTTGCAAGAAAATTTCAGATTTGCACTGCCTTGGTCCATGCTTCAATGTTGCAGGAAAAAACATGTTAGAGAAAGCTTTTCACACTTTTAGTCCGGAACAAGAAACCATACAATCATAGAACGTGACGGGGTTGGAATGGACCCTATAGATCATCTAGTCCCAACCTCCCTTGCCATGTGCAGGAACACCTCCCACTAGACCAGGTTGCTCAAGGCCTTACCCAGCCTGGCTTTGAATGTTACCAGGGCTGGGGCATCCACCACCTCCCTGGGCAACCTGTTCCAGTGCCTCACCACCTTCATACTAAAGAATTTCTTCCTAATATCTAACTTAAATTTCCCCTCTTGCAGTTTGTACCCTTGACTCCTTGTCTTATCACTACAGCTCCTGATGAAATCCTGAAGAGAATAATGTCAAGAAAAAATGGAATGACAGATTAAGTGTAAAATATCGTTATTCTTTATACTGAGGTTTCTTTGAAATTACCCTTTTGACTAATAATGGAATGGAATGTGAATGGAATGAATGAGTATCTGTCTGAGGAAGTGGTGTGACTTCATTTGGATTTCTAGCAAGCAGGACATGGTGGCAGAAAACATTAAATAGTAAATGTACTTCATACACTGAGAGAGCAATATACATAGTATGGATTGGCTACAGATGTATTCTTTTTGCTTTCCCAGGGTGAAGAAGGGGACCAAGGACCCAGTGGTGAAGTGGGAGCTCAAGGCCCTCCAGTAAAGTATTTCCTTTACTCATTTGCTTCATAATGACATATCTTTTTTTGCTTATTATTGTAAGAAACAGATATTATAAAACCTCCATGCAGCTTTCTCTTTATTCTTCCATGTTGTCTATGAATGAAAGTAGAGTTATTTAAATCCCTCCAAAAAGCTACATTATTGCTTGGCACAAGGCTCCAAGTAGATCTGCGGAAAAGCAAGCTTTAAAAAGTATTTCATGTCCTAAATTTTGTGCTGTGCTTAAATTGTGAAAATAGCTGGATTTTCTTTTTCCTTGACCTTCCTTTTCGTAATTTTGATAGCTCTGCCTTTGTCCTTGTGAAGGAGCTGTTGAAACACCATCAGCAGTGAAATTCAGACTTAGCTAAGATTTGAGAATGAAGTAGCAACCACTGAAGAACAGGTTTTTTTTTTTTTTCCCTGAAGTTTTTTGCCTTTTGCCTTGCAAACGAAGTATCCTTCAATCATACCTAGTTATTTTTTTGTCCTGCTTCACTGCGCTTTGCTCCGGCACATACCTCCTCCATTTGTTCCCTGTGAGGAGCTCTTATAGTTACCATGGTTGAAAAGGACTAGGGAGCAGAATAATGGGGTCGTTCTAAGTAGGACAAACCGGCATAACACCTTTAATTTCTATGGTTTATTTTCTGATGGGGTCTTACGGTTTTTTCTTAGGTGTGAAACTATTTATTTAGTGTCATTGGTGTCCAGCTATGATATTATACAGAAGCTTACCTTAATGCACGTGACATCTGAATGCTCGATTACAACATTCTTTATGAACATAAACATAAGACAATGTAAACCTCTGGATTATGAATAGAAAAAGATAAAGAACAGACTAAGTGAAGGAAAGGGTGGATTCCTTCTGGTGCTTGATCCTGAAAAAGTGTCTCTGAGACCCTGGTGCAGACAAAGTACTTGTGTAAGAGGCAGCTTCTGCAGTCTGAAAGGCCTGTGGGGACCAATTCATTTTATCCAATTTGATAAAGTTTTTCAATCACTGTGAAATTACACAGTAGAATTGAAAACCAATTAAAGATTGACTTCCCTCTGTTTTTTTTTTTTTTAGATGTGTTACTCATAACATTTCACTGTATCAAAAGTTGGTGACCTTACAAACAAGCTCTAAAATAGCTGGTTTTTATTAAAATGTAGGATTCATAATATGCAGAAAGTGATATCAGATAGATAACCTATGGAAAAGAGGACAATGCTTTAGAGGCACAGATGGAGAGCCTGCAGCTCTGTTGTATCTTTTATGTTCCTTACACAAATGAATGAAAGGGATTAAGTATCCAGTCTCCACCACAGCACCTGCAATCCAACCTCTGTATTGCATTGCCAGGAAGATTTGCCTAAGATAGGCACCCCTGGGAGAGGTGTTGCTTTTGACAGAAAATACTGGGTACCACTGTGTGCCTACTTCCGTCTGTGATCTTAGAAGCAGGATTAGACTGTCTTCATCTCCCTTGTGGGGCTTCTGTCATTGTTGCATTGTCATGATTTTCCCCACATTTTGGGCTGACAAGGCTTCAAATGTTCTGTGCAAGACTCTATCTAACTTGTGAGAAGCAAGTAGAGGCTGCCAATGTAGAATCTTTTTCTCATTGGTCAAGGAGTAGGTTTGCCTAAGCTGTGGGGAAGTGCCTGTAGCTGTTTCAATAACACAGTTGTAGTGCACTCTTCTTGGAGGACGAACATATTGTTGCTGAGGGTTTGGTGTCTGCAGGCAGGAGATATCTCATGTAGTGTCAGTCTCTTGGGAAGAGGAAGACATTGAAGCCAAATTTCTCACAAGACTATTTTGAAGGAAAGTGATGATAGTTGTGATACATCCTGCTGCACTAGGATGTCTACTCAGTTTAGCCTCATAGGTGTGGTGGACATATAAACTTAGCACTTGTACTCTCAAAAACCTTGCCCTGTTTTGTCTGCCTCTAGAGTTCTATAAAGTCTCCTCCATGTGTCCTTTACCCCACTTTTGTAAACCCGGCCGTCACGTTTTCCTTTTGCACAAGCTGAAGGTGAGAAGGAAAATCAATGGGATTTTTTTGGTCCTTACAGTGTATTTGTGGTTTTTTGATACAGCCTGATAGTTTTGTTATTATTTTAAAAATTCTAAAATCAGTAGAATGTCAAATTACCATATAAATTAAGTGTTCTAATATAGCGGTGGTTGGATTTCTCCTTTAATATTAAGAAAATAGTAAAATAAGCATAAAGAAAGGATGTAGAACTCTTGAGTCTTCTGTCTGAAAGCTAGGACTGTTCTGATGAGAAGAATTAAGCATAATTTGAATATACTTTTCTGTTTCAGGGCATTCTAGGTATCAGAGGTATAACTGGTATAATGGGACCTAAAGGTACCAAAGTGAGTATTAACCTTTTTTTCTATAAAACAGCCTATATTAAAAAAAAAAAAAAAAAGTACACCTTGGAATGTTTTTAAAGCTTATTTAAGCATCTTCTTCATTTCACCTGCATTTTCTCTCTCCTGCCAGCTGCATTTCCATAGCTACTGTACTTCTTTGTAGGAAGAAAGGCAGCTCAGTCCTTCTAATTAATGAAGGACATGTACTCTCAACACCTTTCAACCAATCCTTGCATTTATGGTAGTTTTGTGTGTCTGCAAGTCTGTAATTAACAAGATAGCTAACTATAATAAGGGGATAATAGTGGGATTAATATTTATGTGGGCTCTGACTTTGCTGGGTCATTTTCCTTCTGTTTGTCAAAGTGTTTCTGTCTGTTATTTCAAAAGTGGCTGTTACATTTCTAGTCTTGTGATCTTCCTGAATCTATAAGGTAAAAATTTCTGAAAGGAGTAGAATGTAGCAATCCTGCCATTGTCTCCTTCTCCAGAAGTCAAATCACATAAATCTTGTGTCTGACTGTCTTCAGAGAAAGCATCAAATTGCTCCTGATTATGAACCTTCTCATGAATGATCCTTCCTAATCTCTTGGACATGTTTGCTAAACTATTACTGTCTTCCTTTGCTTTTCTGGCCTTTGTGTGTTCTAATTCTTCGTAGTTATTTGCCCACATTTTCTGTACTGTTTTGTCTACTTGAAATACTTACTGCATCTGTTTGACAATAGAGTTCTCTGTTCTTTTTAAATCTTTTTAACACATTTTTTTCTCTCCATTTACATTTATTTACAGGGTTGTGATTTCATTGTTTCCTTGAAACATATGTGATAAAAATAGCTGCACTGCACTTGATGATTTCTCTTCATGTTTTGATGTTATTCTATTATGGGGTGTAGGATATAGTATTATTAAAGAAGATAGAGTTTTTTTGAAGTGGCTTGTAAATGTCTGCCTCTTTTGCTAGATTTTTTAGACAATGATCTGAATTTTGTTTTTTGACTGATATTTTTTCATAGTTAAAATATATCGGCTTTCATATGAAAGAAATGAAGAAAATTGTTTGCTATTGTTTTTTAATTGGAGCTATAAAACCCCCTCATTTGTATAGAATTTGCAGCTCCTAGAAAACCAAGAGTTTTACAACCGTAAGTTGTTAGTATTCCAGCAGCTCTCTTTAATGTTTTGTTTTATCTGTTTTGTAGGGAGCTCGTGGGCTTGATGGTGATCCTGGTCCCCAGGGTCTTCCTGGTGCGCCTGTAAGTAGAGTGTAGGTTATCCAAACACTTCCCAGTTAGTGAAACTTTGTGTCTGTGAATCGAAAAAGCCTCTGATTAATCCAATTCTATTGATTACCCACAGGTGAATAAATGATATTACAGTGATACCAAGTCTATAATCTCTTAATGTCCCCAAAGAATTTGAGGTAGATGAACCAATTTTAACTTCTTAGTATGTTATGGTTACCTCTTCTTTCAGAGTCCTACTGTCCATTAGGGTGGCTTTTAATTTTTCAGATATCAAACTGGAACAAAACCTGTGCAGGGCAATTTGGGCAAATTTTGTTGGAGTTTTTTATTGTGTGTGTTTTGTTTGGAATTTTTTTGGTTTGTTTTTTTTTCTCAGATTCTTCCCTGCTCTCTACTTCTAGAGCTGGAATTTGTGCTTGAAATAGCTAGTAATTCTGTGTTAAACAAATGACATCCTTTGCCTAGACACTCCTGAAAACCCAGGTGATGGCTTGAGCTCTCTTTTTAAAAATGCTGCAGCTTTAAGAAACCACATTTTTAAATAGAGGGTGATTTTTTGATGTCTTCTTTCACCAAATGTGAATTGTATTTGTTGATTTTTCTGAGAGTGTTAGCTAAAAAATACAAGGAAATTTATTCTGGTTTTATTTCTAAAACTTCTTTTTCTTCTGTAGGGGGATCAAGGACAGAGAGGTCCACTAGGAGAGGCAGGTCCAAAGGGAGAAAGGGTGAGCACAGACATATTTCGGCTCTTGTCAACTTGCAAACATTAGTTACTTAAGAACATATAAAGAGTGTATGACTGGTACACTCAAAATAATACATATCTGAAAGAGTATGCATTGACATTCTTTTAATCTGTAATTTCAATGTCTTTAGCTTAATTTTTAAAAATTATTGTTATTATTCTTAGGGTCCTCAAGGTACAAGAGGAATAAATGGCCTCCCTGGGCCTAAAGGAGAGCCTGTATGTATATTTAATTTCTTCATTTGCTTCATGTGAAGCTAATTTGCATATCAGTGCTTGGGCAAAATGTCTTCAAAATTACATTAATTTTTTTTTTTTCTTTTTTTCAAGGGCTTGCCAGGAGTTGATGGCCGTGAAGGGATCCCTGGAATGCCTGGAGCAAAAGTAAGGCACAATTGGCATATGTCTGAGCTTTGTTAGTGCCCTAGATTTGTGCACTCATTTGTGGCTGCTGCTCATGGCTTTATGCACATTATTAGGGTAATTGAATTAACATTCCTATACTACGGATCCAAAAGTATGTCAACTCTGTGTTCCAGAAATAAAATTTTCCCTCGTGTTTGATTTGCATAAATTACAACTTAAAATGTTTTACAGGGCGAACCTGGAAAACCTGGAGCTCCAGGTGATACAGGGCTCCAGGGATTGCCAGTAAGTATCAGGTATTTTACCTTTGAAAGGTAGGCTCAGTTCAAACCATAGAAAGGCTGTGTATAGGTAATTTGACTGATATTGGAGTAATTCAAGTGAAAATCTAAGCAAAAGGCCCAGAGAAGAGTATGCATAATGCAAGGGGAAATTCTGCCATGTGTACGCAAAACCTTGGCACTAAAGTCTAAATCCCCTTGCGGTGCCATTGTGAGGAACTTGGTCTCACAAAACTTTTGTGGCCAGGATGTGACTCCTGTAGTGTTTCTCCTGTGTGAGACCCTGTGGGTACTGTGCTGTGGCCCCACAATTAGGGCTGGTCTCACAGTATTGGCTGGGAACAAACTATTCCCAGGCTGAGCAGGGAAAGCTGAGCTGCCACTCGAACATACCTTACATGCACAATCATCCTTTGATATTCTGCTGTCTCAGAACATCTGGAAGGCATCATGCTCATGCTTCTTTCCATGGCTGAGGTAGACTTCTCTAGTGTATCCCTCTGTGGTGAACTTCCAGGGAATCAGTAGTGCTTTATGGACTCTTTCAGAAGGTAATCCCTGTGCATTAACTGAGAGAGTTTGAAAACCGCACCGGTTGTCAAAAACTAAATAGAAACCTCTTTAAAACACTTTGCTATAGAAGTAATTGCTGTGAGGAATAGTGAAGGAGCTGTTTTAAAACCAAACTGGAAGTAAATTTGTAATACTAAGTGAACTCTTAAGCTTGGAAGACAATTTGGTAAAAGCATACTTGATGTGAGCTTTTGCAGAGAAGAGAGGAGGGAATGAAAAATGTCCAAAGGCGTCTGCTAAACTCTGCACCTCTGGTCTCAGCACACTGGGACAAGCATGTATTTCTAGTTTAAGTCAGAAAAAGTCGCAGCTCCTCACTTTTCCATGCTACTTTTGCAATTTGTGAAGAGTAATACTCCTTATTTGTTTGGAAACACAAAGAATTCAAGCTTGGTTCATTATTGAGTAGAGGTGCTTCAATATAAGAAATACTCAAGCATGAGAAGTTTTTAAACACCATTTCTAATCCCCTTAACAACAAATAAATGTAGATCTTATTTCATTCAGGGTTTACCAGGCTCTCCAGGTGTGAAAGGCATTCCTGGCCCAAAGGTAAAACATCTCGAGTATTGGCTTTCTTAAAACACCGTATTTGTGCTTATAAGGTTCTAAAATATTCAGTGAAATTGTACTAACTTGTGTTAAGAGACAAGCCTTTAGCTGAAGGAATTAAATATATTTTTTAATCAACTCTAGTCCTGTGCATTTTCATGATTCTTGTGGTACATAATGTGGTTTTCAATATTTTAGGCATTAAATAATACCTTAAAAAGGCCATTTCCTTTTAAGCTTGTGGAAGTCATTGCTAGAGCAAGCTTGTGACATGCCTACCTCACTACAGTTTGGAATGAATGATCTTGTAATAAGAGTAATATTTATAGCCATCCTAAGTTGATTTAATTACAGATGTTATCTCTATTCAGGTAGCACCAAATTGCAGCATCAATTCCAATTTAGTCAAAAAGATTGTAGTAAGATTGAGACTGTGGAATGTTTCAGACTGATGTTTGAGTTTAGTTGTAAGTAATTGAAAAAGAAAACTAGACTGAGACATGATTTTTGTCTGAAATTACACGGAATGATATTGCCTTCTGTGATTTGAGAGCAGCAGTCAAATCTATTTAGGATTTGTCAGCACATAAACAGCAAAGTAACTGAAATCTGACTGTTGAAAAATCAGAAGGGTTTGGTCAAAGTTAAAAGAACACTAAAATATAGGTGGAAGTTATAAAAATTAACACAGGTTTATTTTTTTTCAGACTTCATTGCTTTCCTTATTTTAATTTATTTATTTTAGAATGGAAGAGCAAACCATTGGCTCAGCTAATATTTTTCATCTGCTGTCCAACAGGGTAATAGAGGTCCTCCTGGGGTGCCGGGGTTAATGGGAAATCCTGGTAAACAGGTAAAACTTAATCTTATACAAAAGATCTGGAAAAATGTGTCCAAAAATCACGTTTCAAATTTGTTGCGTTTCAAATTTGTTCCCCAAAACAGGGTCAACAGGGCCCAGAGGGAGAAGCAGGTCCGACAGGACCCCGGGGACCACCAGTAAGTATGGAATAAATTTCTAATTGAGCATATGTAAAATTGCACTGTCTCAAGATAGAGTTGCTGAAACTAACCAGAAGGCAAAATTACTATTCATCACAAGTTCTAATTTTTGAAGTAAATAAAAGTTCTTTAACCTCTTCAGGAGGATATGCATCATCACAAAGAGAAATGCTGTCCTACATATGTCCAGCAATGTCCTATGATTGTTTTTGTCTTTGGTGAAAAGTTAAGTTTTAAACCTTTGTTCATATTCTTCATGTCTTTGTTTTTAAATATGCCTAGTAAAAGCCCAAACAGAGGGAATGAGTGTGGTTTGTGGCAAAAAGCTGGAACTAAACTTCTGTTCTTCCACTGCAACACTCTGGTTGGCATTATGAACGTAGGTTCATAATGGTGTGAAGAATAGCACTTATCTTTAATTGGAAAGAGTGATGTTGTAATTTCTTTCCCTGGAGATTTTCCTTAACACTAGAAAGATTTTTAGGACTAGGAAGACTGGAGAAATTGCTGCTGGGCAGGTAGCTTGCTGCAGAAAATAAATCTGCTAAAAAAGTGAACTGATGGCATTAGCTAAGGCTCAATTTTGAGGGCAAAGGACAACTGGATACTGGAGAGTGTTGGGTACTGCTTTCTGATTCTCTCTAGAGGGGATCTGGCATGATTTGAAGCTGCATAAGGCTGATATAATTTCCCTTTGCTGTTAATCATTCTGGATATAGGGGGATGAGAGAGTCAGTGATTTGAAGAAAATTTTCGTGTACAAATATTTACTCTGATGACATTAACAAGGCTCCAAGCTCTGTAAACAATTGCTTTTTCAGGCTTCTCTCACCACTGATACCCTGGGGAAAATTTCCTGTAATTTTCTGAGCTTCTGCTATCATACAATGTCACAAGTTTTGCTCATGCAGTTGTAGGGTTATTCTCATACAAGGCTTAGTGAGCCACTGTCTGTAATATATTTGTAAGGGTCAGGAAGGTCTTCTCTGAATTAGCTCCTAAATGTACACCAGCAGTCAGCCAAGTAACAGATTTCATTTTCTTCTGTTTTTCTTCTGTGGTTTGTGCTATCATGTGCTAGATGCATTAATTCATGAGATCACATTTATTTTGGACAGTCTTTGCATGACTGCTATGTCCACAGCTGCCTAAGGATAATACAAAAAGGGGATTATAAGCACATTTACTAGGGTGGAATCTTCAGCCTCCCAAATAGCCAATTTGCAAACATTTATTTTTCTTCTTTGTGTTTAAAAGTGTTGGGTGCACTAGAGAAAGTTTTCAGCTCTGTTCTTAGGCTGATACTGTATGCTTGTGACAGGAAAAAGAAATATAATTGAATCAGACCAAAGTAATTGCCCACTCTGATAATGCACTGTAATCTGCTGAACTATTCTTTTAATCCTTTCAATGTGAACATGAATTTACAAAATCACCAGTCCGTAGAACAGGGGTTGACACACGAGGTTAATTATTAGTAACCCTGTAGATGGACAGAAATACTTAATGCAAATTAAATAAGTGATTTTTCTTTTTATCACTCTAAAGACCAGCAAGACATCTGGATTCCTTGCCTTTAATTTCTTTGTGTTTACAAACTGTACTCATTTTGGAAAACATGTGAACACGTCTTCCAAACATGTAAACATGTAAACATTAGAACCAAAGCACAGAAGAAAAAGCTTTTGGTTGATATGACATGGAGAAAAGAAGTAAATTATTGATTATAAAGTGAATTTGTATGTGGTGCATCAAACAGCAATCTACTTCTCATCTGTAGTTCCCTTAAAGCTATAAAGAGCCTTGAATAATAATAACTATGATGTCTTCCATCAGCTTAAGACTACAGGCAGCATATGACAGGAATAACTTTCACTTTTTTTTTTTTTTTTTTTGAGGAACACTTTATATCTACAGAAAAAAGGGGGGATGATGAGGGGTTTTTTTGTTTAGGAAGGACACAGGGTTGAATTACTGAACTTCAGAGAGCTTTGCTCTAAGCTGAGTCAGTATTTATTTCCAGAGCAGAATAAAGAGGTCATTCTCTTTCTTCTGCAGCATGTACAGGAAGCAGATATATTTGAAATTCAGCTTTTAGGACTCTGCCCTTAATGTTTCTAGGAAAAAAAATAATCTACTGGTTAAATAATTCTACATACCATGATTTTCAAACTTCTAAAACTAGAAAATTTGGCAATAAGTCGAGAAAAGCAACTATAATTTTTCTAAAGAGAATTTTTCTCTTTTTCTTTTTCTTTCATATTTTGAAATTTTCTCACAGCTTTAATACTTGCTTGTTTTTGACCAAAGTTGCGTAACCAAACACTTTCAAAGCCTGAGGAACTTATGGTTACTATTCAGGTATTTTTCTTGGCCTGTCTCTTCTTATTTTGAATTATCCACTTTAACACTCACTTCAGTTATTTTCTTTCTCCTTTACCAATTTATTCCATTTCATTCTTGCTATAGAAGACTCATGTAGAAGTCAAGAGTGGCTGGGCTTATTCCTTTGAGAAGGAAAAAGCCTTGACATTTTGCAGGATATGGGGAATTTCTGTCCCTTAATATACTGGTTGCACAGCAACAGCCTCATGAGATCCTCTTCACTTCCGTATTTCATTTACCCCTGTTCTACACACTGCAACTGGGTAAGACAGCACGGCTGGTAGCTCCAGGAGGGCCAGAACTCCAGAGGAAAGGACATCTGGTGGAGGTTTGTTGGGGGATAAGGCTGACTCTGCTGATGTGGCCAGGAGGCTGGTGTCTGCATTACGGAAAACCAACATGCCTACTTTTGTGCTGTATTTAAAAATCACGTGTTACCTACTTACAAAAGACATCTTTTTGAGAGAAATTTTTCACTTCATCCAATGTGTAGCTTTTTGAAGAGTTACACAAGGAAACACTATCAGCAGTGACTCTGTGGGACAAATAATACTTCTGTACTATTTGCCAAGTAACTTGTAGAGTCCTCTGGCCTAAACCATGTTATTTCAGGAAATTTTTATTGTTAAAGAACTTCTGGAATGTAGTTGGAAAGATATCGTTACTAAACAGCAGATGCAAATTTTGGCCTTTTGTGAGTCTGTAAACATTTACAATTTCACAGGAAAGATACTAAATATTTGAAAACAAGATTGCTAGCTCTAATTGAAAACTCATGGCAAACTCGTGTTGGGAGACTCTTTTTCCTCACCTCTGACAAATATCCCTAGGAGAAACTGGCTTTAAAAAGTGTCATTTTAGTATATTATTGCTTTTCCATAAAAAACTTCAGCTGGCATCTGGTTGGAAACGTTTTACTGTTCATGTGTTCAGTAAACCAGAAAAACAACTGGAGCACCATGGAAATTTTGCCTTTCATTCCTAAATGAAACATGTTCTCCACAACACTCTAACTGTTCTGTTGGTTAAACTTATGTTTGTTTCACGTTAGTCTAACCAATCCAAGTAATTATCAAACTCATTTGTGATTTAAACCTTTCTAAGTCAATCATCATAGCAGGTGGCCCAAAGGAAGGAATTCTCAAATATGGGAGTGTCATTCCTAATCAGTGGAATGTGATCATGCTCCGTAAGCTGCTTAACCATTTTCTTTCATATTTGCTGAGATTTAGTAATCTAATTTAGTGTCTGCAGAAAATACTGACCTCTGCCTCTGCATTTTCATCCCTTGTTTTTCTTCAGCTATTTGACCTATAAATTGCTAACATTTGGAGAACCTGTATTGCCCCCTGTGGTTTTGCAGAGAGCTTTCAAAATTGAAGTAATCATTTAAAGTTCAATACGTGTCTAGCAAATTGAGCAAACTTGATGTGTATGCAGGCCAGCATTTGTGTATGTTATTTTGTAATTAGGAAGTAATAGATGTTTTCCCAACATTAGCAACAGAGGCTAAATATCCAGCTGCCTAAGATTTGATACCATAGCCCCTCTGAGAGACTTCTGAGGCGCCCTGGTCAGTTGGGCTGATTTGCTCTCTGGAAGTGCCTTTGTCTCACTATAAAGGGGAAGCCTGGAGAGTACCTTGGATTTAGTACTCAAATGTCAGACAGCTTAAAGTCAGAGGAGAATGCTGTTTTCAGCATCTTAAATTACTTTAATCTAAACAATTTTCTGGTCTTTAAAGGTCATTTTGTCCTGCCTATGCTGAAATATAACTTTGGTTACCCTAACATTGTAACTAAAATGTAGCTTTTCTATCGTATTCTTTTTACACGACTGCAACTGAAATAATGGGTCACTTTCTGTAGTTGGCAGCTGTAGTGTGGTAGGATGAAATGTTCTTGTCTTAATTTATATGATATGTTTAGGAATTAGTGGACATGTTTCTTATATTTAATTTCAGACATATTCCGCAAGTGGTATCATAGTTTAAGGTACAGCTAAAGGGGTTAGTTAGTATTACAGAGTTTACAGCAGAGTCAAAAGGTCAAAGTGCATTTCCATCTTGCCAGGCATTTTTAATACAGTAAACCTAAGCCTCTAGATGAATGTGACAGAACTTTTTGACTGTGCCCAATTCCGCAGCATGGTTTGTACGGGGTAGCACTTTTCCTCGCATGCTTGCAGACTACAGATCCCAGTCAAACTTGATAAACTCCAAGCCTCTTCAGTTCTCATACTATCCACCCCTGTCTTCCTAAAGGATGTGGTCAGATTCTTGGCTGATACCTCTTTGTTTACGTCTCCACCTCCAACAACTTTCTTTGACTTTTGGGCATGGTAGACCTCTGGATGTCAGCAGATATCACACTGTTGGCTTCTCCTAAGCAGTGTAGACAGTAACCTGGGTAAAAAATGTTTTTTTTTTTTTTTCTGGGGCTAGTGTACCAAAGCTGTCCTAGACTTCAGCTAACATTGTAGACACAGTCAGAATGAAAGGTCTCTGTCCTCAAGACTTGGCCACAGGATCACTTTTGAGGAGGATGGCAGCTAGTGGGTTGTTGCTTGTGCCCAAAGTATGGCACAAGAAATAAGAGGGGGGAACATTTCATGCTACATCTACCTCTTACCATTATCCTGAGCAGTACAATTTAATTATTACTCAGAAAAAGTTGCAAAGGTACACTTAAAATCTCAGAGAAAGTTACTTGTATATTTACTCTTCTATCAAATAGTAGTTTACATTCTTGGATGCTTTTCAATACTGTATTGAGGGGCAAAGAGTCCTGTTGATGCTTCTGTGGATAATTCCTTGAACTTAAAAGAATAATTCCTCTGAGATTTTGCATGACAAAAATTTGGTAAATTAAAGTCTCACAGGCATATAACTGATAAATGGGTTACATTTTTCAAAAAAACTTTGAATACAAAGTTTTTAAAAATCAAAAATATACTTTATTTATTCTTCTTCAATCTGCACAAATTTAATTCTCTATGGTACTGCTATGATATATATTATGAAAACAATTTTTTAAAGTAGAAAAGGGTTATTACAATATGTGCTGTGGATTATGTCTCAAGTGATTCTAATTAGTGTTTCATTTATGTGGGCAGCTAAGTGAGATGCAAATTACCTGGGTTGTATTCTCATTCTTACTGTTGTTCCACTCAATTGATGAACAGGAATTCAACAAGCCAGTGAAACTTTCTTAGCATGCAAATGCATTCTGTACCTCCTTGTTTGTGAGAATTCTACAATAGAATCAAGCCTTCAAAAATTCAGTGAGGATGAAAACCATCCCAGACAACCTAAAGGAAGATCTACTGTAAATCCTGTAAGGTTCTGTTATGTATGCTACATTCAAAGGCTGAATATAGTTTTAACAGAACTATGAGAGAAACATTAAATCTTCATTTAAATATGTTGAGTGGTCCAGCAATCATGCCTTGGAACAAAGGGCAGACAGATTTTGTTGTAACCATGGTCTAGCACAGGAGCTGTGAAAGGGCTGCATGCTGGTGGTGTTCAGACTTGCAGTGCTGTGCTACCATTTCACACCTTTTCATGTCCCTTTTCCTAGAGGCATGGAATGTTCACCAACATGGATGCAAGCTTGTGTGTCCCAGCTCACTCCAAACTAGAGTGGCTACTTTCCCTCCTTAAACATTGCACCTCTAGGAAAAGTATGGATTTAGAAGTGTGTCAAAAGTGCATAAAACCATACAGATTCTGGCTGTCTTCTTGTTAAAACCAGTGCAGCATGCCTGTTGATCTGTGGGTGGCCTGAAGCTGTGCACTGGTATACAGAGCGCTGCTGTGTAAGAAAGGTAGGTTGAGGACATGGCCAAACTGCCTTCTGTTCTAATTACTGCATATAGTGACCTACACACAGAGGAACATTTCATCTGACCAAGTACAGATGTCAACACCTGAACTAGTTACTACAGAAACCCTCCTATAGGCTGTGGGGGAAATGTAGGTGCTTCTAGGACATGACTTGTGTTGTATTTTAAATGTTTACATGAGGACATTTCAAGATTCTTTTTTTTCTTCAGAACCACGAGTAACCAGTTTAATGTATATCCTATTCTAAGGCCATTTCAATCAGGTATAACTTGGAGGAAACATTCCAGTCTTTCTAGTTGTGTCAGGGGCCAATGGGATTCCTATTTCTTTGGGTTTCAGTTCCTCTCTTACTTGCTAAAACACAGCTGCAGATCTTGCAGTAGTGGCCCATAGTTTGAAATAATCTATCCTTACAGGCCTAATGTCAATGTTTACAGGAAATACTATGCATTTGTTTTCCTGTCTGCTGTATACTAACCTCCTTTTTTACCTCAGAAAAGCATTGTGTTTGACAAAGTGCCTGTGGTATGCATTTAACAAAAGATTTATTCCTGCATTTGAAATAAAATGGAAGAGTTTTCTTGAATTTTGTATGACCAGTAGACTTTTGATGTGCTTAAGAGGTTTATGACAAGATTTTAACTCTATGACAGTTATACTGCTCTTGTTTCTTCTCTGTATGGAAATGACTGTTATGACAATGATACGAGAATACAAGTTTCTAATACTAATCATAATTCCTCTTTCCTGCATCAGAAATGTAGTAGTATTCCAGGTCAGAGATGTAGTTCAGAATTTTGTGATTAAATAAAATGTTAATGCATTTTCTGGGTTGTAAGGTGAAGGTGAGTTAGGGGGCATCCTTCCTTCCTTCCTTCCTTCCTTCCTTCCTTCCTTCCTTCCCTCCCTCCCTCCCTCCCTCAAAAATCTTCTAGAAATTATGCAAAGTGCTTTAAAGTAATAGTTATTTTAACACCATACAATATTTTGTAGCAAATGAATGGAAAAGTCGATTTATGTTTGGTTCTGTGATCTCTCCAGGATACCTAATTATTTCTTGAATTGTAGAGTTAGCTTTCCTAAGCTTGTGTGAGAAGTTGTCATTGCATTTATGACCTAGTGTGAAAGGCCACGTCTGCCATCTCCTTTTATTTACTATGGCACATTTCACAATATTGTTCTTGTTATGAAAACTTAGATAACCAATAACTTCAATTCTCAATATTTTATGATCTTAAATGTTATATCTTGCATTCATTGCAAATAGCCCCTATGTATTCACACAGTAAAGTAAGAAAAATTTCTCAAGTGAGATGTAGGCTTGTGTTGGGACATTGCTTATGTTTATCTGTCCAGGGATACGCCTGTACATGTAAGAGCAAAGCTATGAAACTTACAGAGCCGTTCTGAAAAGTTTGATCATAAGAGACAAAATTTTTTGAGAAAGATACTTTCGTTCAAAAATTGTTTAAAATCTTTGAAAGTTCGGCTCCATGTCAGATTTACCCAGAGTATATATTCAAATGGCTGTGTTAAGAAATGGAGTAGTAACACTAATGTGAATATGATGATCTGAATGGATAAACATGTCTGAAGATATATGGATGTAGTAAAGCACATATTTATGCTTATCACTGTCATAAATGGGGATTTTTGAAACTTACCCTTCCCTATAAAACTCTAGACTTATTTCAGCTTGAATGAGTTTGTTAAGCACTACTTCTGAATTCACTTTTTACATTTGTCCATTGTCCATTGGGGATCAGGTGCTTTAAATATGTGGTTGTATAGGAGTTCAGATGATGAAACTAAGCAAAAGCCTAAAGTTAAGTGTGCCTGCCAGAGTTATCTTAGTGGAGTGAATGTGTTCTCAGGTGTGATCCCATGAAGGGAACTTCATCGTGCCTAATCACTCAGCAGACTGAATTAGTGGAATCATTTAATGCTAAATAAATATTATACACCATTGATAACTAAAAATGTTTACTCAGAAATTTTCACTGATTTTTATGTGTATGGCATTTTTGCACTATGAAACAGTTTCTGTTAAACCCAACTGCTAAGTAGGGTGAATCACGAAACAATAAGATAAAACCATCATACTTTATTCCCTGATCACAGGAAGCATTTCAGGAAATAATATTGTCCTTCTATTTCTGCTTTCAGGGTAGCAGAGGGGAGACAGGTCCTGCAGGTCCTCCAGGTTTACCAGGGAAATTGGTAAGCAGTTTATTTCCATATTCAGTGCTCTTGTTTACTTTCAAGGAATTATGGTATCATCTGGAACAACACTTACTCATTTATCCATGCAGGGAACCGAAAATAACATTGAAATGAGTGGTGGTTCAGTTTCTTTTTGAGTCCTCTGTGACTATGCTAATATTAGAAAATGCTGTTTTAAATTGCACAGAGACGTGTGTGACTTTTTCTTCTACTTAATAAAAACCCATAAATCCTATGATGTGCAAAGCTGAGTTGCACTCTCCTGTGTGGGCTGCGTGTACCCGGGAACAGGAGTAGTGAGAGCCTGGCTTTCTGCTGACAGCTACGTGAAACTAATGAATGGAGCACGTTATGAATGTCACCTTTTACCAGAGCTCCAGCAGTATTTACACAGTATCAGTCAGAAGCATAGCTGGGGAGGTCTTGGCTGAAAGAGCCTACTGTTACAGAGGAATGTGTAAATCGCAGAGTGCAAGATCTTGGGAACTATTTTTAAGAGAACCAGAATATCATTGAGGGACTAGAGGGTAAAAAACCCTGTAACTCATTTCTGTTGTGATTGTCAGCAGTAAATTCATAGTAAGATTCTGTTTAAAGTGCTGTACTTTGGATCAGATTTGCATCAGATAATCCTCTTTATCAAGCTAAGTCTGTTCTGGGATAAAGGTTCTGCCCAATCTGCTTCAGGGTATGACCCTTACTTGTTCATTCTAAACCTGATTGGCTAAGTTTACATCCTTGACTTATTTTCACAGGGTCCCCAGGGTAATATTGGACTTCCTGGACTGCCTGGTCCTCCAGGCCTTCCTGGTGGTAAAGGTGACCGGGTAAGGAATGCACTCATACATGCAGACTGCAGTTTGATGTCAGGAGTAAACACAATAAGTTGAGCACTGTTTGTAGTTTTCCATGAATTAATGTCTGTTTTCTTGTTTCGTATGTAGATCTCTTTACTGCTTGAAAGTGGTGCTCTGTGTGCGCATTAACTACTTGCAGCTTATAAATGTGTACAGGAAAAGTCTTGACAGTGTCTCTGAAGGGACTGAAATAAGATTACTGGTGTAAATATTATTTTGGTTTTTAAAATTTGAATCATTTAAAGACCTAAATCATATTGCAAATCATTGACACAGACAGATTTGAAATGGTCAGTCAGGGTTTCTGTTTACTATTGAGCTCTGAAACTTCAACCCTCATCTACAGTAGAAGTGATGCCTGCTACATATGTCTTAGGACCTGCTATGGAAATGCACATGCTAATGCAGCTATTGAGACACCTAGGCATACATGCATAGGATATAGGTACTTCTTCTAGAGTTTTTTTTAGAGGGAAGAACTCTCACGTAACTGCAGAAGACACCTAGCTTTGCTCAATAAATATCAGCAAAGACAGTATGTAAAGCCAAAGATGTTTCTTATCTTCTCTTGGTTATAGGAGGTTGCAAAGGACGGAATTCACTTGCCAAACTTCTGACATGCATGTTATAAAAATAGTCCATTCTCTATTGTGTTTAGTTTTTCTTACTTGAGGCATGTGTACCTCATTATTAAATGAATTACACTTGTGAAAAGCCTCTTACTGGACTATTAGTCAGACAAGGGTACATGTGCTGTAGAATATCTTAGTTGAACAGAGGATCCTGCCCCTGGTATGCTCCCAGTATACGTCATAGGGTTTCTGGATAGGGCTTGCTGTTGTCTTTGGCACTTCGGTACTTAAAAGCAAGCTTCTAAGTCTTCAGTGTTGTTGAGGTATTTTTTCACGTTTGTTTGGGTTGGTGGTTTTTTTTTTGTTGGTTTTTTTTTTTGTTGGGTTTTTTTGTTTGTTTGGTTTTTTTTTGTTGTTGTTGTTTTTTTTTTTTGACTGCTGAGATCAGGAATACATGTTTCTAGTCACATGTAAGTATTGACATAAAGCAGTCTCTTTTTATTAGATTGGTACTGATTCAGACTTCTCCAGAGGGACATTGAAGGTACTGAGGAAGCAAATGTGGAAGGAAAATCTCTAGCATTTGTTGCAGTGCTGACAACCTCCCTCCAAAGGTGCCTGATGTTCCTCATTTGCCATATAAAGGGTCTGGATCTTTAGGATAAAAAGTAGAATGTAGATGCTGTAAACATACCTAGAGAGATTCAGGCTACAGCCAGGAGGTTTCTACTTATCTAACTGGCAGATAACAGTGACTTATGCCTGGATGTTTTTTAAAAACCTGAGGTCAGTCTTGACAAATACCTTAAAGTTGAAAATGCTGTGCTAGGAATTATCCTGTGATCACTTTTTAGGTCTCCATTTGTATCTTTGATTCTTTTTTTTTTTTTTTTTCTGGTTGCATAGAGGTTGGAGTGAATTTTCTGGGGCAGGCTTAGCATGGCTGCAGCCTTGCCAGCAGCACTGACTTGCAGTATGTATTCTAAGTCACAAGCCTGGAGAGCACTGTGCTCCTCTGTCCTTCCTCTTCCCTTCAGCTTTTGCAACTGCATCAGTCTTACACAAACAACCTTGTCAGGTTGGAAATCGGCATCTCTGTAGCCTGTTAAGCCTAGTCTTTGGGTCAACCCCTTCTAGGAGTAGGTTCCAGGCTGGAGTAACCTCTTTTCCCTTTCTGATTTCAAGCCTTCATGGTTTTGTACACAGGGATCCTATAAAGTACTGTTGTGTAACTGTATCTGCATGATAAGAGTTGATGTAAATAGCAGCCAGAAGCCAGTAGAATACATGAATGTGATATATCAGTGTCATTCTTGGTCCCAAGGCTGTTAAATATTGGGTACTATCTGTTGGCACCTTGTCAACAGGCAGGTGATGACCACTTAAAGAGTGGACCACCACCAAAGATGCTAGCAGAAATGTTTTTATTGACGTGATATGTAAAAGTGAGAGTTGACAAAGTTAGATGGATATAATAATGGTTGAATGTTACAAGCATAATATCATGTGCTAATTGCAGGGCTGGTGCTCCTGTTTCCAAGCCCACATGGATCAAACCTCACCATGTCACCCTGTTCCTGCGTGGGTTTTGAGGCTGGAAAAGGAGGTCACAGCCTAGGCCTTTGCCTTCTTTGGAGCCTGAACCACACTGCCACTAGTTTGGGCAAGGAGCTGAGTGCCTCAGCCACACACCTGACATAGTCTAGCAGAGAGAGCAGTACAAAGCAATGTAAGCGCAATGGCTTGCGCTTCAGTGAACCTTACAGAGCGATTACGCCCACACAACACGGATAATGGCCAAACCCCAGCATTCACCACTCAGGCTGTTTCTGATTCATGTATTTTGAATTGGTTTCAGACACTCAGGTTCTGTCTGTTTTAGTAAGTTAAACAGCACCAAGCTATGTGCCAGACCTCGGCACTGCAAAATGATCCTTTATGTTGCTAAGTACTTAAAGTAGGCCCTGGTACAGTTTTGGAGGATGCTGACAGGCAGTTTTGCAAACAATTCTTGGGTATGATTTGACAGGTATTTTTGGAAATAGATAGGCACTATGTCAACAAAAGTGAGCATTTTCATAGATTGATATCTTGCCTTATTGCCTCCATTGAAATTTTTTTAGTCAATGTAGAATAGATTCAGATAGTTTCAGTTGTGATTTTTACATTTGCTAATACAAACATTGCAGGCCAAGGCTCACAAAAGCAATAGATTCTTCTATGTCAGCCTTATCTATTGGCAGTTTCACTGCTCTAAAGAAGAGAAAAGGGAGGAAAAGAACTCCCAAAATGATGTTAGATTGGAAACCAATGTCTTTTTTGTGTAATTAGAAAACCTTAACAAGGTACGATGTTGAGAACACTTCAGACAAAATAGTTTCTGTGTTGTTTGACAAAGTCGGAATGTTAAATAGTTCTGTTATTTATACTGCTTAGTGTTGTGGATAATTTGGTACTAGCTCTCCATCTTCAAGAAAATGAGAAGAAGTCAGAATTCATTAAATTTGTAAAAGTTACACCAGTCTGTGTGCCTGTATCTTATATGAATTTAATGGATCTCTGAAATGGGAGAGAAACTGCTGCATCTCTGTCTGTTTTACAAAAAAAAATTATCATGCACAGTTATAGTTCTTTTGGAATGCATATCTTTGAACATGTACAGACTGCAAAGAGCATTAAAAGGATGGTGTGACTGGTTTTCTAACAGAATACAAAAAGGTTTTCCTAAATGATATACTGTTCTACAAATGTAATAATTTTGCTATAGAAAAAAATTACATATATTTAAAATTAATTAGGTCATTAATTTATTACTCTTTGTTTCCGGCCTGTCCACACAAATACCTTTTGCTGGAGGATTCCAAGATGAAATATAATCTAATTTCCTTTAAAAAAGGCATATTAACTTCAAGATCAAAATTCTAGACACAGGTTTGCTCAAGGATATTGAGAATTAAACAGCATGCAAGACAAGGCTGTGACTGTACATGTGGATGTCTCTGTGCTTATCCCACGTTAGCAGGGCTAGTATAGCCTACAGCAATGTGGAATATATAATAGTGCTAGAAAAAGTGATACACTTACTAGATTTTTTTTACTTCTAGCTTCTAACCAATTTTCAGAGCAGACCTCCAGCCAGCTGCCAGAGCATTTGTCATGTGGAAGGGAGATCTACTGTTTGACAGTCAGAATCTGTACTGTCCAGTGTGGCGGTGGATTGTATGTTCCATAAGAGTACTTTCCTTCAGTCTGTCACCTAAATCACATAGTAAGATTTAAGTTCTTTCATTGTCATTCTTAAAAATTTTCAGCTTTAAATGTCTCTTGCAGTAATGTGAGATTGTAGGATTGAAGAACATGTAGTATGCTTTTGAACCTGGAGTTTGAAATTCTGAATACTTTTTTTTAATCTTTAACCTTTTAGGGTTCGGTGGGTGAACCAGGACCTAAGGGTGAACAAGTAAGTCATGTTAGAGATCATGGGACTTTAAAGTAACAGTACCAAATGCCACAGTACGTTATGTTGACTAAATCTGAAGGCTGACATATGTCTTTCTTTGATATAGGGTGCACCTGGAGCAGAAGGAGATGCAGGAGAAAAGGGTGACTTAGTAAGGCACTTTTTTTTCCATTTGCCTGATATAATATTTTGTTGTTATTGTAAATTAAAAATACAAAGTATTTGTTGGAGTGCTTCAAAATTTATGTTTTCATCATTGAAGGTCACACTTCAGTTTTATACTAACTGGCCATTGCAGAGCACAGCAGTTCTGTTGGCCTAGTTACTCTATTCCTGCTTTTTGTACAGCACTCTGAAACATGTGCTATTAGGTGTACAATATAGTACAGACTGCCTTGAAGGAAAGGGATGTGTCTGTGTTTATGTATATATATATGTATGTAGATATATATATATGTAGAGGTAGACTGTTTACATATATGTGTATACACAGATGAATAAATTATTGGTGTTTGAGGCAGTGAGGATGAGAAACTAGTTTAATTCAGGTGCAACAGGAGGAGAGTTAATAAATATCCTTAATAACTCACACTTAAAGGAGATATTTTGTATTGACTTTCTCTTTTGGAAATATGATTTGTAACTGGCTGTTAGAGAGAGGAAAAATGGGCTGGGAAGAGGCTGTGGCACTGTGATATTGCATGTATATATACCTATATACTGCAGGAGTATGGCATGTAATGAATTGTCATGGGTAATGCTCGGGTCATGTGCCCTTGGGTAAAGAGGGTTTGTTTTCCGGTCAAAAGAGAAACCCACAAGTCCAGTGGTTCCCATGGGGCCTCATCCAGCAAAGCCAGAACTGATCTTTCTAAAGGAAGTACTGCTGCCTATCCGAAGAGCAATAGCCAGGTTGTGTGCTGGAAATGAGGTTTTTTTCCTATAGACTGCAATTCTGAAAGCCTTAGTGAGCTAGCTGTCCAGTAACTGAACATGAAAATCTACAGATTCCCAGGAAGCAAAACAATGGCTTAAGTGTGCTGCCAGTTAGTCTGGTTTTAAATGGGTAACAGTTATTTCTAATTCACTTATGGCATATTCGTTAACAGACAGACCTTTGATTAGAAACCAGTTATTTCACCAATGACATTTAGGAACTGGGAAAATACAGGTTTCAGAAATCTCTCTAAATTTCTTCACTGTTTTCATACTAATCTGTTTCACAGGTGATTACAAGATTTTGGAAGTTTTTTTTTTTTCCCAGTTGAGAGGAAAACCTAAAAACTCCTGATTTTGCTATTGGGGCGAGATTAGTATTCTCAGTCAGGTGATAGAGGGATTTTGGTATTGTTCAAGCCAGGAGTAAAATTGTTGGGAATAGGAACTTGTAGGGATTTGACTTCTTCACAGAACTTTAGGTAGATGCTTATCTGGTTTCTGTTGCAGTTTTTTCAGCGTTAGCACAACATTGATATCCATAGTTCTGCCACTTTGCAGAAACCAGAAAATCCTGGTTAAATAATGCTTCCTCTAAAGGTTTCCAATAAATCAGCTAGGATTGTCCTGTGGTGTAACTGTGTTTGAGAGGTTAGGGGCAAGTGTCTAATTTCAAGATAAGCAATACAAAACCAATTATAACAAACATGCTTCCTCATTTGCACCTTACAGAAAAGTTTTTGAGAAAGGAATTGTACAAAAAACATTCAAGGTTTAATTTTCAAAGGAATTGTAATTAATTTGTGGTGCAATTTTGCAGAAATCAACTAAATAAGTGAACTTTTATATTGGAAAAAAAGTCAAGTAAAATTTATTGCATTTGTAATGTCTGTGGTAATGGACTCTCTCCTCTAATATAGTTTGTTTTGTCTTTAGGGTGACATGGGATTACCAGGAGCAAAGGGAGCTGTAAGTATAATGAGTAGCATTATTATAGAGATATAGTCGATCACATAGACGGTTTTCTGATTTAAGGAAAAGAAAGCAAATAACAAGTTAAATTGAATGAGTTTTAACAGCTTTTCTTCTGTTTAAATTTTGAATACAGTTAATAATAAAAATAATTAGCTTTGGAAAAGAATTAGTTTCCTGAATTCTAACTCCATAAAAGAAGCATCGTTCACCAGCAGTTTTCTGGCCAACTAAGTTTTTTTAAAAAGAAAATGAATGCAGTCTTTGTACAGTAGGTGTTGTACAGAAAGGAGGCTCAGTGCAGTGGCTGCATTCCATTGTTAAAAAGCTGGCAACAGGATTGTGATGTCTGTGAAACCAGAAGTATTTATGGCCCATATTCCTTTATTATTATTATTATTTTATTATTTTTATTTATTATTTTTATTTTATTTCAAAATAGTAACTGATGTGGAAGGTGAGCAGAAACTTCTATGTGACAAGAAAAATAACTGGAGAACTGAACTCATTTTTTTATTTCGGGATCACGGAAGAGTTGGATTGTTACAGCATCTGACAGTATGGGCTGTGATACTAAAATGCCAACAGATCTGTCTATGGGGAACTGGAACTGAGCATAACAAAAAAAACCTGTTCTTGTGTTCTTAGTGTTCTGGGTAATTTTGGGGCTAAGCAAATCCAAGCTAAAGAGTGCTGACTGCTGATGAAGATCCTACAAGAAGGACATGAGGAAGAGACAGAGGAGAAATCCGTAATTTTATCCACCTAGTTTTTTAAAATCCTCTTGTCTCGATGAGACCCTAGAGTGCTTATCATCCAAGTGTGTTCCTTCACAGGAATGAGTAATCTGTCTGAGAACCTGATAACTCACCAAGATGGGGGAGAAAGGAATGATGGCTTCCTGGTTGTATAGTCCATAGAAGCAATTATTCTGTCTTAATATATCTATCGAAGCATATCCTTTGGATTTTCTTCTGTTAGCGACAGCAATCTGCTGTCTGGGATACAGCACAGATGGAACCGAAATGGCTCCATCTCGTGGATTTAACTGATACCACAGCTAAGTAATTTGTTCTTCAGCATTGCTTTCAGTGGGTGTTGCTCTTTTTTTTTTTTTTTTTTTTTTTTTTTTTTTTGCTCTAGTAGATTTGGGAAGTTGTGAATATGTAGGATATTTTTTTCCCCTGCTTGTTTTGGGTTTTGTTGCACGGCTTTCTTTTATTTTTTTTCTTTTGCATGTTTGTTTTTTGGGGTTTTTTTGGTGTTTTTTTTTGTTTGTTTGGTTTTTTTTTTTTTAGTACTACTATTGATCTATAGGAGTAAATTAACTTGTATTGAAAACATCTGTGGTGGTTTGACCCTGGCGCTGGACACCAGGTGTACATGAAAGCCATGCTGTCACTCCCTTCCTCAACTGGACAAAGGAGAGAAAATATAACCAAAAGGTCATGGGCCCAGATAAGGGCAGGGAGAGAGCCCTCACTAATTACTGTCATGGGCAAAACAGACTCGACTTGGGAATCAACTGATTTATTACCAATCAGAGTCAGAGAAGGCTAATGGGAAGTAAAACAGTGGGGGAGCAGTTCCTCTCCCTCCTTCTGCGCTGATCTCGGTGTCTGCAGAGCTGTTCCTCTCACATATTCTCACCATGCTCTTCTCTGGCTCCAATTATTTCTGGGCAATAATTTTTTCCTCCTTCAATATGTTATCCCAGAGGCATTATTAACATCACTGATTAGCTTGGCACTGGCCAGCAGGTCTGTCTCCGAGGTGGCTGGCATTGGCTCTACTGAACATGGGGGAAGCTTTAGGCAACTTCTCAGAGAAGCCACCCCTGAAGACCCCTGCTGCCAGAACCTTGCCACGCAATCCAATACAATAACTCAGAGGTGCCTGCTGGCATAGGTCTCACTCTGCATGATATTTAATAACTCTTGGTAAATTTACTGGAGCAGAAGCTATAGCTTTGTTTACTCAGTGTGCTTAAGTGGACATATTGACGTAGTCACATCAATCCTTTCATTCCCCGGGGGTCAGGAATAGCTCTTTCTACCACTTCCCTGAGTGAAATGAAGTGGCACTGCATCTGTTCAGGCAGTTTGTCAGTGTCAGTTTGTGTGAGGATATTCCTTCCCTCTGCCAGCAAACTCAAGCATAGGCACTAGAACTAGCTCTGGCTCTGACAGAGTAAACAAAGCAAAAAGGTGTGTTCCCAAACAGCCTGGGGCTACACAGGAGAGGTTCATATTGTGGTACTCTCTACAAATGCACATAAAAGGCATTTGGAGCAAACAGGGAGCTGGAATTCTTGTAACATAAGTGGCACTTAATGTCTAGAAATGTTCCACGTTGACATGCATGGGGTAGAAGTAGAAACCAAGTTCTAGAGATCTGTTGCTTGACAAAAAGCCATCTTGAGCATGTCACTGTAAATTCTGATTTACCTCTTTTGACAGAATAGATTGTTTTTCCACTTCTCCTCTTTCAGTGAAGAATACAGACCTCTTTAAAAACACACAACTACTGACCCCAGTTGCTTATTTTAAAAAATCCACCATTCAACAACTGTATATTTCAGCATTCTTTGGTTTGCATTTGTGAATATCTCCTGTTACCATTTGATATGTCAGAATGAGTCTATCACTAGCATAGCAGTCCATTGAAAGTCCTCTCTTTTCTTATCAGGCTGGTAATCCTGGAGACCCTGGTTCCCGTGGGCCTGAGGGAAGTCGGGGTCTGCCTGGCATGGAAGGGCCACGGGGCTCACCTGGCCCACGAGGCTTGCAGGGTGAACAGGGTGCCCCAGGCTTGCCTGGCAGCGAAGGCCCAGCTGTAAGTACTGTTTTCATGTGACTGGTATCTTTTGAACAATAATTTGTTGCTCGCACCACTTCTTGTTTTGCATGTACACCTGCCAAACTGAAGTGCCACTGTAGTCTGAAGTACAGCGTAGCTCTCATCAGACGCATGTGTACACCAGGACAATCTTAGGTTGGACACAGCTACATCCTTGGGGCCCCAGCTTTCAGTTCAGCTCTGTTTTCTTATGTTCAGCCCACCCCTGTGGTGTGCATGAAACCATGTTTGATACAAAGGAGCATCACTCACAGACTTCACCTTGCTAGTCAAATTGACATCAACTAGAATAGCTGCACTTGCAGGAGCTGTAACACCTTTTAGTGACTCAAGGACTGTTTTTGGTTGGAATACAGTAATATTTCTTCATAGAGGCTTGTATGGGGTTAGGTTTTGGATTTGTGCTGAAAATAATCTTTAAAGCACATTGATGGGAATAGGAAAAAGGGTAATGGCCTCAAAGTGAAAGAGCATAGATTTAGATTATATATGACGAAGTTCTTCACTGCAAGAATGGTGAGGTACTAATAGGTCACCCAGAGAAGCTGTGGATGCTCCATCCCTGGAAGGGTTCAAGGCCAGGTTGAGTGGGGCTCAGAGAAAAGGGGTTGGAACTAGATGGTTTTGAAGGTCCCCTCCAACCCAAGCCATTCTGTGATGTTTCAGTTACTCAGGAGCAGTGTTTACATAGCATCAAAGCCTCTTCTGCTCCTTACACTGCCCCATCAGCGAGTATGTTGGAGGTTCACAAAAAACTCAGAGGGGACACAGCTAGTAAAGCTGATCCTAAGCGACCAAAGGGATATCCCAGACCATATGGCATCATGCTCAGCAATTTAACCAGGGGAAAGCTTGTGGGAGTGGTGAGCAACTGCTTTCATGCGTATCACTTATCTTTTTTGAATTTTACTTTCTTCTTCTTTCTCTTCTCCTTCTTCTTCCAACACCTCCCTCTACTTCTTACTTTCCACTTATTAAACTCTGTTTTCCTTTCTGCATCCCACTGGTGCAGACTGAGGGTGTGAACAGCTGTGCGGTGTTTTGCTGGCTGGAGTTAAACAGTGACAACTGGCCAGCATTTTTTTGCATCAGGCACACTTACAAAATGTAAGTGTGACATCAGCTGTTTTATTAAAACTCTCTTTTTTTTTAATCCTAGGGAAAAGAACCAAGCGATCAGCACATTAAGCAGGTTTGCATGAGAGTCATGCAAGGTAAATATGCTAAAAAGTATTTGATGTTTCTTGTGCATTTAAACTGGGATAATCTATTTCTGTGGAGGCAACCAAGACTTTCCCCACTGTTACCCAGAAAAAATTGCACAGCCTCAACAGGAGACCTGGCAGAAAAATCTTTCCACATGTGAATGTGGACACAGTATGAGGAAGTCCCTTATTTATATGTGCTTTGTAGCCTTACTTCCTGTGTTTACATACATGAAAGTACAAGCTCCACTGAAAACCTTTTAGCCTTTTGTACTCACCATTAGATTGTTGCAAACTGTGCAAAATAGGTAAAGAGAAGAGGAATGCAGAGAGAGGCTTTCTGGAGATAACATACTTTAAAATTAAAGCAATAGACAGATACTCAAAACCCTAAATATGTTTGCTGAGTTCTTGACATACACAGAAATCTAAAGCTTTTTAAATATGTTTGAGTGCATGGAATTTACTGAGTTGAGAAATTTATGCTGCCCTGAAAACACAAAAGAAACTTTTCACTACTTGCTATTAAAGATGCCGTTTGGGATATTATGCCTCTGTAATGTTAAGAGTTCACAGAATGAAATTGCTGCTCATGATTTAAAAATTTTCAGTAGTTGTCACTGTTTTTGATACTGCTCAACAGGTTTATTTATTTTTTTTTTTGTAATTCTATAAACAGGATAAAAAGGCCTTTTAAAGTGGTCCCTTGAAAGAGAGTAATACTGAGGAGGCTTATAGTGAAATCAGACTTAGTGCTTGAGTTTATTCATAACCATCAGAATTAACAGTGAAGGTGCTGGTATGGGGAAAATCTAGACTGTCTTCATTGCATCCCTTTTGAAAGCTCCTATAATTGTCCATACTGCCATATTCAAAAGAGAGAAAAACATAGGAATAGAAATCAATCCAAGTGGGTCCTTGGAACCTTGTCATATTAAAGACAACTGCAAGTGAAGTTCAGCTCCTCAGGCTTTGCCTGCAGAGAGCCATTCCTTGTATATTTGCTGGCTATAATTCCTATTTTAATTCAGATCCTAACCCCCCCGCACCCCATCCCACATCATCTTAATGTTTCTCAGCTGTGGACACAAAATAACTAGTCTTTACAAGTCCTGCAGACTTTAAAGCAAATGTCATACGGAGTTGTGTTGGCTGTATCCAGAGAAAGTTATTTCTAAAACATGTTTGGAAGGTGGATTTGAAGTCTAGAACAGAAGCACTAAGGAAAGAGAGGACTACTATTATGCTGCTATAGCAGCGGCCTGCAAGAAGAAGAAAAAGGGAATAGCCAGAATAGACTGTCCTGAGGAATGGCAAGCTGATCCTATGCCTGATTAGCAGCAAAGGTTCTGCTGATTCACGTTAAGAAAAGATCAATATAAAATGTTCAATTATTTATCAAACCTGAGCTCATAAGCACAAGTTTGAGCATTTCTTTCCTTTGAAAAAGAAGGCCTGCACTTACCAGCCAACATACATTTCTAACCTCATACTTTTCCCTTCTTGCAAAAATGGATCTTGACAGGATTAACATGTAGTAATGAAGAGAGAGCTATTTGCTCATGAAATTGCTGCCTCTTAAAAGAATAAGTTTCTTACTAATGGTTGAAATTTAAAAGACATAGAAAATTATAAGGACATTTCTAAATGAACTATATGAAATGAAATTTGAGTAATTTCACCCTATAAACATTAAATTTACTTTGCAGAAAAATTTGCAGTTCTGCAGTGTGCCTATGCAGTTTGCCACTGGTAATCCTAAAATAATACCTTGTATGTAATAAACTTTGAAATAGCAATCTACAAAAGGAAGGTGCAGTAGTGTAATCTGTCAGTTCCTGTAGCAGGGAACATACATTCTTTAGTGATCATGGGAATCTCTTAATTCGTGTTCACTTACTCCTTAACTCTGTCCTCCTGCTCACTGCAGAACAATTAGCTCAGCTGGCAGCCAGCCTTAGGAGACCAGAATTTGGTGCTCCAGGTCTTCCTGGCCGACCAGGGCCACCAGGTGCTCCAGGACCTGCTGGTGAGAATGGTTTCCCAGGACAGCTTGGCCCCCGCGGCCTGCCTGGCCTTAAAGGTCCCCCTGGTGAGATTGGTCGTAAAGGTCCTAAAGGTAAGAAATTCTCCAACTGGCTTTCACTTGGTGACTGCTTCAGTTTTGTTTTTTTTGGTTTTGTGTGTTTGTTGTTTGCTTGTTTTGTTGTTCTTTCCCCCCCTTCCTTGGCTTACAGGTTGTGGATGTACATTGTACACATGTGAAGTCCAAAAAGATCCTGAGTTAGGAATGTAAGCTGTTTGCTGTAACTTGTGTCAGTTACCATTAAAGGGCACGTTGGCCTGGCTTTAGCAGGACTTGTTTAGAAACCTGGTTTTTAGCACTTGAGAAACACGAAACCTCTAAAGTCCATGAGAGTGAGAAACAGTATAAGGAATCTGACTCAGCTGCTTACTTCTAGTTCAGGCAGATGCCTGTCCTTTATTACATTGTAGAAGTCATTTGATGACAAAAACCACATGTGATTCCAGCAGTGGTTCTCTTTCCTCCACTCAGCCTGGTTGTTGACCTCACTTCTGCAAGACTCATGGTCCCAAGAGCTAATGTAATCAGCCAGATTCATTCACTAAAATCTATTCTACTTTTCTAAATTCACCCAATTTATCACATTACAAGGAACTGATAATAATTTGCCTTTTATTTGGGTATAATATTTGAGCCATTTAACATCATTACACCATGTGCCAGAGTCTATTGATTCTTTGGAAAGGACAAATCCATAATAAAATTGACTTACATTTTACACAAAATCTCTGATCTAAGTTAATCCCTTCTGTTCATGACTGAGAGGTTCTATTTTCCTCCAGAGGATTACAGGGTAGAATTTTTTGCAAAGTCATATGACTACCATGTATGTATTAGTTTCTATTCAGCAGTGATGTTGATTTGTTTTCTCAGAAGAAGATATTTAAAAACTGTCTTTTTGCACAAAGCTGGTCTGTTGCTGGAGTAGGATGTTTACTTTTGATTCAAGGTTTATTTGAAAGTAAGATTTGGAAAACCTTTGAGAGAAGAAATAGAATACAAACAAAGCAAAACTTAACAGCATCATTGCTGGAGCTTTTTTACTGTTTTAATTCAATGTAATGTCATATGCAGAAGAAACAAAAAGCAGAGATACCAAGGTGATGTATGGGGTATGCAAAAAAAACCCACACGGCAGGCTATGTTAATATACAGAGCATTAAAAACCCCCCAAAACAAGCAAGGTACTTAGTTTGGTACCATAACCGTCATCAAATTCTGAGTTACCTTGCAGTAAACCTTGAAATACCATTACAGATACAAGGGAGGTGGTGAATGCTCTCATGTGCAAGAGCTATCATGATGGTACATGGCAGCCAACCTGAAAAGCCTCAGTGCTTCACTCTGAGTTCCTGGTACTTACCAGAGTTCCACAGAAGTCACAGGGATCAACTGATCGTCACCACCCATTTGGAGAGCTGCTTGAGATTTGGAGTGAGGGGAAAAGGGTAGTTGGACATGTGATAAATGGGAAGAGGAAGAAATGTTGAGAATCATTTAAAAAAGGTCACAATAAATAGGAGACAGAAACGCAGCAAAGTGTAACCACGGGGCACAGCAGAACGCACAAAGGTACAGCGATTTTAACAGCAGCAACAATGGCAGAATCAAAAAGAGGTGTCTCAAGGAAGGCAATTTAGTGACATTAATGAGCAATTTGGGGAAGTGAAGGACTATTTCTGTTCAGAAACAGAAATAAAAAGTTGGAGATGTTTGGGGTAACCAGTAGTAAACACTATTCCACTGTGTCGGGTAGCTGGAAAAAGCAGAATTACATACGGGTAACCTGAACTAGTGCTTCGAGTAGCTGTAAAGACAGGCTGGATCTCCATGATGACTAGGTAGTCTGAAGCATGGAGACAAGATTCCTCCTCTAGTACCCTGTGGGCATCTTTTATTAAAACCTGGACTCTTGTGCTGACTCTTGTGTCCCTTTGCAGAGCTTCCTTATTTTCTGCAGTGCCATTTCTAGGCAAGCCAGAAACCCAGTAGTCTAATTTAACTTCTCTCACCACAGTACGAGACAGTATAGAAGCATAAAATAAAGCTCACTCAAATATTATTACACATAAACTTGTGACTTTTGACTTGCAGAAAATAAAAAAGGTAAAAAAACCTAAAACCAAAATAAGGTATTCACAATTGGGAATATACACAGTCTTATGGAATAGCTACAGTGAACAGAATTTGAGCTTTACAACCCAAGCAACAAAAAAACCCTTCCTCTTACCAAGATGATTCAGATTTGGAGCAAGATACAGGCTTGAAGAAAAGCAGGGTGTCCACAAAAGGAAAGTCTCTGTGATACTATTATATGAGAAAAAATTTATTTCATGAAGTTAAAACAATGTTTTATGTGGATATCAAAAGAATACTGTCATCTGTGCAGTCACCTTCTCTTTTCTCCTCTGCACTGGCTGTCTTGAGGACCAACACTTGAGAATTTTTACTTTTTAGCTGAGCTTGCATGGTTTTGCAGAAGCCACTATATACAGAAGTCTATATTCCAAGGAGCTTGAAGTCCTGGGACTTTGATTTATTCCTGTTATATAGGCTGTGACATATTTCATGTGGTATTTACTGTCCAGCTCTAGGTGGTTTCTTTCCCCCTCCAACCTCTCTGCTTCTGAGTATGACTCAAATGGGTGAAAAAACCCAATCAAACCCTAAACATTTTACAAGGATGTACCAGGACAGCACTGAAAGGTGCTAAGAATACATACAGCCAGCTGAATTCTCTGCTTATTGACTGTTCACTTCTGAAAGGGAATTTAGTGAAAATGATACTCCAGGCAGACTGTAACTAATGTTTCATGAACTTGCTTTAGGTGAACCAGGAGAAAGAGGAGAAAGAGGATTTCCAGGCAGAGGCCTAAAAGGTTATCCTGGACCAAGAGGTCTTCCAGGTAAATATAAGAGGGTGAGGATAAAGAAGAGATGTAGTAAAAATTTACTCAGAACTGATACCTCAAGTGCCTTGAAAAGGTAAAAGGAGACCATTAAGCAATAAACTTCCAAATTACAGTGCTTCATAATTTTTACTTCATAGGTGGTGATTCAGTCAGAAATCAGAATTAAAAGCTCTTTTACAGAAAAGCCAAAAGCTACCACTTCACTTATCTCACTGTAGAAAATTAGGAAAACTGTAAAGAAAGCATTAAAAAAAGGAGGCTGTTACATACACATGAATAAAATTTTATGTAAATACATGTTTTATATATATTATATACACATATAATTATATATAAAAATAAAAAGAGGCCACAACCTCCAGATTATCTTACTGGCAGGCACAGAAGTCTTCAAAATCTCCACTCATAATTTAGGATATTGTTTTATTTCTGTGGTAATTAATTGCAGTGCTATATAACAGGGCTCCAGGAGAGATTCCTGCTGAGGGATGAAGCATAGCTAGCCTCTAGTGGCCAGGGAATGAACATAAACATGCTATTTCCATCAGTATTTCTACAGCACATTTCTGTGGTTATACAGTGAGAGAAACTACGCAATTTTGTTCTCTTTGTGAAAAAGGAGAAAAAAAAAAAGTATTTACTGATCCCAAAGATATCTGTGTAACTCAGAGCTGTTTTCTGTAGAAATCTATCATTAGAAGAAGCTTCCTGAAATCACTGTATTTCCTTTCTTTGTTGAAGATTTAGGAGTAAAAAGCTACTTTTGTGCTCAGCACTTCCAATCTATACAGGTTTCCCCAGCCATCTGAGGGGAGAATAAAAATGATTTATTGGTATGTCTTTTTCCAGAGATCTAATGAAACACTGTAGGAGCAAGTAGCATCTACTCTGCCCTAGGTATTGGCAGCAGGGTTGGCTGAGTGCCCTGCAGAGCTTTGTACAGCTGCAGACCTGCACCAGTACGAGTGGAGAGCGCTGGGACTGAAATGTCACTGTTGAAGCTGTGTAATCACAGATTGGTGTCTGGTAGAGGAAAACTGTCCCTGTAAGCTGGCAGTGCTCTTGGGAATCCCCTGAGAGCAGAGAAAAGCCATCTTCATACAGCTTTTAAGGACAGGACGTTCAGTGAAGCTAATTATGCTGAGTCGTATGCTGCCAATGTTTAGGCCTGCATCCACTTTTCCAGGTGAACCAGGCAAAGCCAGCTACGGCAGGGAAGGCCGTGATGGTGACCGAGGTCCCCCTGGGGTGGCCGGGCAGCCTGGGGTTCCTGGTCCCCCCGGCCCTCCTGGCCCTCCCGGGTACTGCGAGCCAGCGTCCTGCAGGATGCAGGCGGGACAGAGAGCAGCAAAGAACATGAAAGGGCCCTGAGCGGGCAGCGCAAGTGCCACACGGTGCCGGCATCAATTTACAGCCTGCACAGACAGCTGAGGACAAAGCGACGAATGAAGGAGAAATGCAGACACGGACAAACCTTTTAACCAAGGTTTCAGCAAGGTATTTTTAACACGGTGATTGTACGTGCTTCCAAAAGAAGTACTTAGCAACACAAGCTGGAACAATGGTGCTTACAGAAATACACAGGTGATGCCTTCTGGCTCTTTCTCCTTTTCAGGGGAATAAAAGGTACTTGTCTATTTTTATTTTTATTTTTGATTTTTTTAATAAAGAGTTTCTGTGATTTTTCATCCTCCCCTACTTAATTCCTATGTATGATGTACAGTGAAATAAAGTGTCTTCAGCCATCAAATAAAAAATGATAGTTTATTTACTGCAGCTGTAGCTATTCTTTTATACTTATAAAATAAATTCTAGCACATACCCTTAATGCACACTTCATTGCAGGTATGGCTTGTACCGAATATGCTAAAGCTCATTCGCCTCTTCAAATCCATCACAGAAACCTGGGTGGGAGGTTGTTCTTATGAAAACCTGCCACCCCGGCACCGTTTATGCTGCCAATCTGTAAAGGTACAGCCACTGGGTTCTCATGAATAACCCATGTGGAATAATCTCTTTATTTTTTTACTCCAATTTGTGTTGCATTTGTAATTTCGTACAAAGCCCATTTCAGCTTGCCTCCTTCTATGTGAAATTAAAATAAAAAGCTAGTAGGCACTGTCAGGGGAATTTTAAGTCCTAGTACTATGCAAGTTTCTTATAAAAGATTACAAACCCCCAAATAAATAAATGTTTTTTTTATGTATGGTTACAGTCACTACTGACAGCCAGAACAGCCAGAAACTAGCCATTAGATGGTCCAAGCTGCCTTTTTAGATACTCAGGTTTTAGAGAAAAATGGGCAGTGTTGATATTCTGCTCCTCTCTGTATAAATTAAACAATTTGTGGTTTGACTTTACCTCTCAGAACTTTATTCTCTCTCCAAGACAACAATGAAACCATCCTATGATATTTCATGTCTTTTCATTATTAGCCATCCAAATTTTCCCGTATAAGCCTTGGCACACTTGTGTTAAGCATGGATTTTTTTTCCTAGCCTTTAACTAACTGGTCACATTCCAAACAATTCACCTGTTTGCCATGTGACAACAGAGAGAAATAACATGATCCATGGAGCTCTGCCTCTTGCATGTAACATGCAAGATAACACTAAAGGGAAAAATACTGGTATAATGTATACTCCAAAAGGAATTACTGAAAAAAAAAATAGAAGTTAAACCTTCCTCAAACCAAACTGATCTCCTACATTAATACTACAAGAAGTCACCAAAATAGGCAAGTGCAAAGAATTTCATTCTTGATGAACAAATCCAGAAGATTTCACACAAGGTGAGTGGCTTGGGAACACATAAAGGAGTTCTCAAAAGTTTTTGAATTAGGTCAGTTTTTACTGACTTAAGGTATAGTCCTCAAACGTACTCCTTATGTAGTGGAACAAATAAAACACTAGTAAAAACCCTGTAGTTTCACCAGCAAACTTTTATTTTGACTATAAAGTATGTAAAACTGTTGAAAAGAAAAAAAATCCCAACTGATAACATAATGAAAATGTTGGTTTTTGTACATAACGCATAAACACATGAACCAAAAGAAGCACCTCCCACCCCCCATTAAATACAATTGTGAAGTGCTTTAGAAAACACAGTCTGAAAAATGCATAAAATTCCACAATGGAAGTAAACTCATGTAGGAGCAAAAATACTCATATGCAAAACCCAAATAAGAATTATTACAATCAAACAAATTCAACACTGAGAGTGAATTTAATGCAGAATATTTATAAAAGGACATCCTCAGATTGTGGCAGATTTTCTGCCTTCAAGCTGACCCACAGTTTTAACTTAAAATATAGAACTGAAGAAAAAATCCTCAGGCCCGTTGTAAGTCCTCACAGGATGTATATGTTAATCTAATTCTCAATTCCAAATCTAACACAAGAATGGAAAAGAGGTACTTGACAAATGGTAGACTGTACATTATAACATACCAGAGACTGGATTTTTAGTAACAGCACATTCAAGTAAAATAGAGCATTGCAGAATAAAGATGGGATTACGAATTTAAAACAAAGATGTATTGACTATGATGTTACAGAAAAAAAATAGCTTTTAAAATAATTTTAGAAGACACAGTGCAAAGAGACTGAGAGGTTTCACAAGCCACTGTCAGCATGCCACCAATTCTAACCAGATGCTCCTGGAATCTCAGTGAAATTCTAAGTAAATCTTGCTCTCATCACCTCCAGAGTCAGCATAATAAAATTCTGTGAGATTTATTGAACAAAACACTAGTGAAAATCCCTTTTGCCCATCATGATTTCTCTGTCACCACTTTTGATTCTGGAGGTTAAATTGCACTGTGATAAATACATATTTTAGCTCCTCAGTTACATCAGTATAGGCAAGAAACTGGAGAAAATTGTAATGATAACCAGTTCATAGACTCGGTTAGGTTGGACACGACCTTTAAGATCATTGAGTCTGTTAACCTGGCACTGCCAAAAAATTTGGTGGCCTTCTGACAGGGTTACAATGGTGGTGGATAAGGGAAGAGGGAATGACATCATCTATCTGGACAAAGGATTTGACAGTGTCCTGCACAATATCCTTGTCTGTAAATGGGAGAGACATGGATTTGACAGAAGGACCTGGGTGGCCACACTCAAAGAGCTGGGATCACTGGCTCAATGTCCAAGTGGAGATGGGTTCCTTAGGAGTCCATACTGGGACTGGCACTATTTCATGTCTTGTTGGTGCCATGGACGGTGGGATCGAGAGCACCCTCAGCAACTTTGGCAACAACACCAAGCTGCACGGTGCAGTCAACACGTGGGAGAGAAGGGATGTCCCACAGTGACATGGACAGGCTTGAGAAGTGAGTCCAGGGGAACCTCAAGTGGTTCAACAAGGCCAAGGACAAGGTCCTGAACATGGGTTGGGGCAATCCTCAGCATCCATGAATCCAGCCTATCCAGATTCCCAAGTTTACAGAGCCTTCCTATCCTCCGGCAGATCAACACTCTCGCCCAGCTTGGTGTTGTCTGCAACTGACTGAGGGTGCCCTCAATCCCCTCATCTGGATCACTGATAAAGACACTGAACAGGACAAACCCCAATTCTGAGCCTTGGAGAACCCCACTAGTGACCAGAGGCCAGCTGGGTTTAACACCATTCTCCACCACTCTATTAGTAGGTATTCATAACACTGCTGCCGAATACTGCACTAAGAGATGTATGTGTTATACATCTGTAGTTTATATGCACTTAGAGTTAATATATTCTGCCACAGCCATCACTGGGTTCAAACAACTACGTATGAACTGCTACCAAAAAATTTTGAGAACGTTTCACAAAGGCCAAAGTCTCTGTAGCCAAAGAAGTTCTAGAGCACTATTTAGAGGTCCTAAATTTGTATGAAACCAAGGCTAAGGGAGGATTACACTACATTCTGTGTCCTTGAATACCCTAGTCATGATCTGAATTTACCCAGGGCCAAGCACAGACCTACAGGAAAATTTGTTCTTCCTTCAAAAAGGAAAAGTTTAAGCAGATGGTACTTTGAAGGTTACTTGAAGGACAGAGAGAATAAGAAACCAAGTTTCCCAAGAAACCCTTAGTTTCAGAGACAAGTCTTAGTTCTTCCTGGCAGAAGAAAGCAGTTGTGCTCCACATACAAACACTGCATTTTGGCAAATATTTTTAAATTGCTTAGATAACTGGGTGAAATGTATTTGCTTGACCTGCTCATGACTGTATTATTCCTTGGCCACATGGCCTCTGCTTCCTTTATACTTAAAAAATGCAGTTGCTGCATCTCCTCTGCTCATGGGTCACTGGTAGAGAAAAAAAATCTATATTTTCTAGGGCATGTTACCCCTATATGATTTGCTACAGCTTCAGTTTTATTCCCCTCCCTTCAATTTTTTTTCTTATTCCTGTTCTGTTTTGCTTGCTGCCTGCTCATTCAGAAGGATGAGTAAACCTGGCAGCTTCAGACAATGAACAAAAAAAACCTCTGAAGACACTGTGAAATTGGAAGAAAGAAAATCATGTTGGTGGTCATATTATTAGATAGCCTCCTTCAAAATGTCACTGGTATTTTTCCTCCTGGGAGAGTCAGGCAGCAAGAGAACAATGAAAATGCCTAAAGTTCCGTAAAGTTAAATGTTTCAGTGAATCAATTGCTTGAATAAAAGTGATTATCTCCTATTCAGGCAGGAAATTTAACTGCATTCAGAGAATGTATTAACTTCCATAAATTATATACGTATTAAGACCAAGGTTTTTCACTT
>VZRN01003662.1:808310-845811 GCA_013397935.1 Dasyornis broadbenti | reverse complement strand
TTTTTTTTTTTTTTGGTGACAATAGATTCCTTCACTGTAGGAAGAATTCATCTGGTAATACTTCAGTTTTCACTGCTTCTTAAAGAAGAATATTTGCCTTCAGTTCTTCCTTCCCTGTATTGTCTCAGGATCAAAGCTGAAAGCACTTGGACTGGGAGATCAAATTTTCTTTCTTAAATAAGATGGTCTCTCAATATGAAGCTGGATCTAAATAGCTAGAGTGCTGGCATTGTTTTTCTTCCTTACTCAAGTATTTTGTAGGAAAAAAATAACTGCTACAGTAGTTCTGTCAGATTTAAATATCTGTCAATAATTAACTTTATAACTGATTAGAATAAAATGCACTGATTAGGAGTTTTTAATCAGTAAAATCCACACATTTACTATGGGTTAATATTTAGATCTGGTCTGGAAAAACATAAGTACATAAGTTTAAAAGTTAATCATTAGAAAGCTAGGTAGGTAATCCTGGCTTATTTAATAATTATTAGCAAGTGTATAAGGATTTCAAGATACAACTAACAGGAACATTTTTTGGAATTCCTACCTTGAATTCCACGTTCTCCTGGTGGCCCTGGCAAACCATCCTTTCCTGGTGGCCCTGGTGACCCATCTTTTCCTGGGGGCCCCGGTTTTCCATGAGCTTGGGACGCAAGCATTGCAGCAGGCAGCTTCAGCTGGGATACAAATTGAGCCATCCTTTCTTCATTAATCAACGACAAGAAAAAGTGGGTAAGAAATCTGCTAGCAAAAAAATGGGGAAAAAAAAATCCCAACCCCCCCAACCTAACGTTTCTGGAAGTAAGGTGTTTAACCCTTCTTAACGTCAAGGTTTTAAATGCTCCAATAAACACTGGCGACTTCAGTTCCAACTCAAGATTCATGTCTGAGTCTATACCCTTTGAAATAATCAGAATGAATTTGTATTAAAGTTTCTATTACTACACTCTAATACGAAAGTATTCCAATATTTTAAATGACTTCTGACTCCTGTTCATGGAAGTACTTAAAACAGACAGAACAATTAGTACTTAACACGCTGATGGAGAGCTACCTTATATGTTTGTAACTCAAGCTGCAAATTAGAGATTAAATACTGCAAACTGTACTTGGAATGTGCTAGAACCCTGAAAACAGTTGTTAAAAACCTGAAAGCGCTCAGCAAAGATTATTATTTGCAGATCTTTCAGAATAGAAGTGTTCATGCTGCTGAGATAACGTGCCCTTGGTAACATTTTGGTGTTCCTTAGAGGTAGATAAAAGAGATACTAACCTTGACTCTCTCATTTATACCAGATTAAATCCCTAAACATACCACAGTTTAGTGGGTGTTTACTGTGATGGAGTTCTAAGATGTAAGAAAAAAAAATAGAATAGAGAAGAGTGGGCATCAAACTAAAAAGAAGGCAATTGATAGAAAGTAGGCAAAAATGATAAAATGCCAAAAATGGAAGACCTGTGGGAATACTAGCAAGGTGTAGAAAATGGAATAGCTATAAAGACAAAACTCCATCATTCCCTGGAGGCAGGGCACCTTCTAATACTTTCTTTTTGTGAATAGACTAAATACTTGTTACCATTCTACCTGAATGGGAAAAGGAGGTGACTTCATTCAACAAACTGCTCTTGAAATACATAGCAGGTTGAACTCCTGAGGGGTAGCACTCTGGGGAAGAGTGAAAATACACAAAACGGTAGCCTTGTCAGAAAGTGAAAAACTGCCTGAACAGGTTAAAAAGTCTCAAGTTTCATATTATTTCTCTTATCCCTAGAAGATTATTTGTATTGACAAAATAGCAAAGCATATTGAAGACATAAGAAATTAATTTAGCAATGCAAAAGAAGCTACTCTTAAGGGGTGTTCAAGCAGAATCTTGTTTCAGACACCATCTGAGTCACAGCTTTTCTACCATGACTAAAGGAATGCTGAGGAAGAAAAATACTTCCTTTTCAGATTAAGGACTCATCTAAAAAATCTTACATAATACAAAGACCTTGGCTGAATCTGGTACTTGCCCAAAACTGTGCCAGAAGATGGTGGTCTTACAGGGAGCTCTGGAACTCAGCAGGGATATTTGCTGAGAAAACTGCACAGCAATTTAGACCTACGTGATTGAAAGCTGTCAAACCTTTTTCTCATTTAGACAGTCAGCCACTAAGTGGGTAAAATAATAGGTATTTCTATAGTCTCTGCTTTAGTAACTCTTCAACGTCATAATGGTATGTTGTAGATACACATGTATCTGCAGTAATAGATGGTACACATATGTATCTATAATGGTACAGAACTTTGTTTGCTATTGTGATTTGGAGCAGACTACCTTTCAATGCTCATCTTTTACATAAGGAAATACTCTGCTTAACAGATACTGTAACTTCTAGTTGGAAAAAATAATGTAGATTTGTCAAACATAGCTACAGCAACAAGGGAGCTGCTAAGTCCAACATAAGTTAGATGACGTGTAAAGAAATTTAGACCAGAATTTCAGATTTAGTTGTATAATACTTCTTTTTCTTACCTTCAAAAACCTTAAGAACCTCTAGTTTGATATATTTTTTTATTTCTTCAAGTGAAATTGCATCAGCCTGATGAGGAAAAAGAAAGGTGATACATATCAGAAGGACCACACAGAGGGCACTTTATGATGCTATAAAAATAAGAAATGCTCAAATTAACATTACAAATATAAACCTTTCACCAACAAATAAGTGTTTTAATATATTTGTTATTTACTTAACCACAAAGGCCACTTTACTGCAAATACATCATAATATTTTAAAGACACTAATGGCCTGAAGTGGGAGAGGTACCCAGCTTCCAAGATGAGCAGGATGTGATGCGTATGGAAATTAACTTGCACAGGACAGTAAGGATGTCCAGTGACACCGCTCTACTTTACTCACCTTTTGCATTGCATCTGCCAACTTCTCACCTGCCCTGGGGACTAACTGCTCTGATGCATAGCTGACCAGAACAGAATTACAGCACCAGTAACTTCACTGGAAAAGTGTTTCTGAGCTTTACCTTATCTGATTGAGGTTAAAAAGGACTCAAAACATGGATGTGTGTGCCAGCGTGCACATGCAGACAAATCAAGGTATCTACAACTGGCAAGCAGCATTTCACTGTCTTTTTAAATGCTAATTTCCTTTCTACTGAGAATTAATTTTGGCTACCTCTTTTTCTTTCCCAGTTGCAAAGGCTAAGACTATAGCTCTTAAGCTTATGGAAAGTGTGAAAATTAACTGTACTGAGTATCCATATTGATATGCAGGAACTAAATAATTAAAGTTTATCCATAGCAGATGTTTTACAAAATAATTAAAAATAACTGCCTGATCATCTGGGTATATTTTTTTCACCTTAACTGAACACTGAAATGATCTGAGGGAAATACTTAGTTTTTCTAATACTGTGCTATTGCTCAGTTGAATTTCCACTGCTCAGCATGTGCTGCCTTCACATTGTCTGAATTCACAAGCAACAAAGGTAAGCTAATATTTACTTACTGGAAACCCTGGGGGTCCTGGTGAACCTGGGGGGCCTTGATGACCTGGTGATCCTGGATAGCCTCTGTCTCCTGGAGGGCCAACAGGACCCACATCCCCCTTTTGTCCTGATGGGCCAGGTTTCCCTCGTTCACCCTGTGGACCTCTGTCCCCTGGAATACCCTGATCTCCCTGTGTAAAATAAAAGCAGAAAGAAAACAATTGCACATAGTGGAAAAAACCTGAAAAATCACTCAAGAATGTTAACGAGAAAATTCTTGCCTGTTCAGAAACTGATTGAGTCAATGCAGGGAAGATGATTTTAAGGACTGAACCTTTTCTCTGAAAATACGTTTTGTTTTCTTGTCCTTTTGATGTTGGAGTCAATGACAAAAAAAATAGCTTGACTCTGTAACCCACTTTTCAAGGACAGAACTTGAGTATAGAAAGTTTTTAGCCCTTATACAAGGATCTAGAAATATCAATTATGGCATAGGTAAAATTTAGGTGCTCAAATTCACACAGGAACAAGACACCAGGATTTTTCCTGTAACTTTCCCTAGAAGCCTATTTTTTGTCTTCATTTACACAAAATTGTAGTTAGTCAAAGTTATTTCCAGTACCTAAAGGGGGCCTAGGAAGATGCTGGAGACAGGCTTTCAACAACGGCATTTAGTGACAGGACAAGGGGGAATGGCTGAAATGACTGAATGGCTGAATGACTGAAAAACAATAGGTTTAGATGAAATATTCAGAAGAAATTCTTTACTGTGAGGGTGGTGAGACACTGGACATGTTGTCCAGAGAAGCTTTGGATGCTTCAACCCTGGAAGTGGTCAAGGCCAGGCTGGATGGGGCTTGGAGAAACCTGGTCTCGTGAAAGGTGTCCCTACCTATGGCAGGGTAGCTGGAACTTGATGATCTTTAAAGGTACCAGGTACCTTCCAGCCCAGGCCTTTCTATGGTTCTATGATATATAATTTCTCAGGTTTATAACCCTGCAGAGTAGGTATAAATAGCTCTTCTACTAGAGATAAAGGCAGGTTTCTCTAGAACCATAGTGCTGTGGTAGTGTGAAGCTGATGCTTTTCTTCTAAGTGATCCACATTTTAGAGGCTGCCAATGTGTAGGAGGCAAATCAAACACTACAGCAACTTTTCAAACAAGCATTTTTTAACTGCCTCCAGTGTTTTTCTCTGTGTTTTGAAAAAGGTCCTTGTAAAAATTCATACAACTAGGTCATATCTTCCTCCAGATTCCTCTTTAAACTCTCCACTATCAATTGTACAAAACTCAGGACATTTGTGTTATATGATTGCTGCCTAAGGTGCTGGTTTATTCAGCCTTTCTCCTTTCTAGTGTTCTCCTACCTTTTGTATTTTATCTTGTACCAAAATCTGTGCAGAAGGAACTGCTGTTTTTCCTGGGTTTCTACCTGCTCTCATCCAGCAGGTTCACACTCTGTGATCGAGGTATGCAGATAATAACAATAAATGAGCCAGCCATTAGTACTTGTATCTGTTGAAATTACTTGAAAACTGATTGGTATAAACCGTATTTTCAGCTAGTTTGTCACTCAGTTTATATAGTAGTAATAACAGCAGTGTTTAGTCACTCAAATGATATATAAGATTAAGACACAAGATTATTTCAGCCCAGGTGGTTTATTCCTTCTTAAAATGGATTAGATGAGGACATTTTTATACTAGACAGGAAAACTTCAAGAGTTTTATTCTGTCCTTCCAATTTTGATGCTTCTGTTTTCTGTAACTACAACAGCAGGTTTCAAACTGAAGGAGTGTGCTGTACAGCAGTAATAATAATTTGCTGCAAGAAAACCTTGACTTTATTTTCTGTAATCATTGCAAATTCTCTCACAGATGCAGGCTTGTATCCTTAAAGGCAAAACCAGATCATTGCAAACAGTTAATTTTTTCAGGGATAGTTTTTGCAATAATAGTTAAACCCTCATGTCTCTTCAGTGTCATAAAGCAGCATTTCCTCTTCCAAATGAAACAGGGAGGTACTTTTATGACTCATCAAATAAATATGGTATCCATTGGATTAGGACATCAGGACTTCAGCAACGTTATAACAAGATAATCTTTCATACACACACACACACAGATAGATATATATATATATATATATAACTGTCTGAAGAGTTTGGGAAGCAGTCAGGTATTGCACTGGCATTCCTGCTGCCTAAGTGTGACAGATTTGTTTTATATAAAACATGATTTGTGTTTGTGACATTGAAAGGATGACAACAGGGCAAGTTCATAGCTTTTGCAAAGTCTGACAACAACGCAACAGGATTAGCTGCTTTCCAATTTTCAGCTATTGATCAGTTTACACTGTCCAGGCCAACTGTGTTAGAAAGTCTATAAAATGTGTTTTTCCTCTAAATGCAGAAGCCAATTCAACTCTAATTCCTTAAAGTGGTGTCTAGGACTAAACCTCTTAGATGTCTGGGTGACTACTTGAAGTTCACAGAGAATTAATATCTTGATTTTGCCTATAAGATAAGTGCTGATGAGGTGCTTAGATGCTCAGTAAAAAGAGGAAAAAGTTATCATAATAGGGACTTACACGTTCTCCTTTGGGTCCTCTGTCTCCTGGTCTCCCCACAGCACCCTGAAAAACGGTTTTTGAAAAAAGATAAACTTATCAGTTAAAGGCTTTGTTGTGTATTCATGTATTAGAAGAACAGAAAGAAACTACCAGGGATTAACAGCCATAGTATCTGTGAAGAATAAAATACACAGAAGCATGTTTTCTTACCGGGGGACCTGGCAATCCATCTTTCCCATTGATTCCCTAGGAAAAAAGAAAAATAATATGTTTATGTATTTTAAAAATATAAAGGGTAAAGTTCAATGTTCAGTGTCGTATTATCAGTACATATTTTGAAGCTGCAGAAGCAGCAGTTTATGTGGGTACAACATAGAAATACAAAGAGCATCAAGATGTGCATGAAATCTGATGAGCATCCAACTTCAAATGACAAATTATAGGGAAAATTTGCAAATGTGGAATATCTGTGGACATGTACATGCACTTTTTCAGTCCCAGCTAGTCATAATGCAACCATGGGACAGATTTCTTTTATTCTAGATATTAGCCTTGATGCCAAATTACCCTTCTGCTGTGACAGAGATTATGCCTCACTATTCTGTGTCCAGATCCATTCTTTGGTCCTTAGGACTTGTAGCACGGCACAGTTTCAGACTCCTGGGCTAAACCTATTTCCTTCCCAAAAGAAGGTGGTTGCATTTATAGCACCTGCTGGAAACTGTTCCAGGCCCACGTTATCCTCCAGACTGGAGTGTGGTATGATTTGAGAGTCCTAGTTGGTATGGGCCAAAGTAATGTCAGAGAGTATATTAACAATTGCACAATGCCAGATAATTGCAAGATAAATGCTCTGGTAGAGTTTAATTTAGTAGGATATTTATGGATCTGCACATGAAGCAAACTCACAGCTGTTTCACTGAGTGAGAAAGGACGACTCGCATGAGAAGAGACATCACGAATATTTCTTTCCCCTCTTATACTGCAAACTGGGGTGATGCACAGATTAGGCACCTTGGGCTAATTTTCTGCTGTAACTACAGAAACTTGTCTCTTCTTTCAAGGCAAAAGTGTAATGTGGAGATGTGCTGACAAGCTGCAAAGGTCTGCTTCTCATGCTCATCCCCAAAACATCAAAGTTCAGAGGAGATAATGATCCCTGCACTACCCTTGCTGAACCCCTTCTAGAATATAAACTAGGTTTTTAAAACCAGCTCAGACAGTGCTGACTACATTGCTGTCACACTTTTATTACATAAAGAGATCAGATTAGACATCTCCTAAGTGAGCACTAAATGCCTCAGCTGCAGTGTTGCATCACCTGTATACAGAAGAGTCACAACATTTATTCAGTCATGAAGCACATGCTTCTCTATCTAAATTGAAACGGAGAACCTGTTCTGCCACCCCATCCTTTACAGGCTGTGTGGAGTGTCTGGATTCATATTCTCCCCCTGGAAAAAATACAGGAGGAACCTTTATGTCAACAAGATCCAAATGACCTTCATAAGACCTTTAAATGCAACATCTCAGTAACATTAACTATTGAAAGACCACAATACCAGGAATTCTTTTCTGGATGGTTAATACTCAGCACTGCAGCTCTGTGTGTTCTTCACGTTACCTACTCTAACACAAGGCATGATGTAATGTCCTTTCTTTTGTAACTTCTGATAAACTAAGACACCTGCTTTTGTTACAAACATATATATTCACTATAAAATTGCTTACTGGTTTTCCTTGGGGGCCTTCTGGACCAGGGAAGCCTATATCTCCTATAGGCCCTCTTTCACCCTAAGAAAAAAGATAGCACACATAAATCTGCATGAAAAATCCTGCATTAGGTGACTGAAATATTTGTTTGTTATTGTAAGAATCCAGAACTGTAATCTGTACTTACAGGTTCCCCTGGCATCCCTGGGGACCCAGGAGACCCCGGCTTTCCCTGCAAAAACGGAATATTAGAGATTCAAATGAGTAGGAAGCCAAATAAAATTTTTCTCTGTGTCCAAAATAAGAGAGAATATATGAGAGAAATATTCATGCTATTGTTCATTAATGCTTTAAGATTGGAAAAAGAAATATTTTACCAGATTTTTTTCCTATTTAAAGAAGAATCTGGCTCTAGTGTTAAACATTATTAAATCCCTTGGTTTTGTTTACCCTTCCTGAACACTGAGATATTTTTATGAAATTTTCTTTCACAACATCATGATTCTATCTTGAGAAGTCATAGTCAGATCAAAGTTTGTCACTGTATATGTAAAATCAAGATTTTTTCCTTAAGGCATTTGCTAGTCCTGATTTTTTTTTTTTTTGTATGTGACCTTACATACTGACTTAATGACTTTTGTAAATTTTCTTCATGCTCTTTTTTGGCCACTTATTGTCATTTTGTATTCAGCCTGCCAGAAGTCACAATCCTCTCTTATGACATCATTTAAATGCTGATTTTAAATGTGTCTTTTTTTATAGGATGCCTTTCTTTTAACAACTTGAATCTACATTTCCTGGAAATATCCTTAGACCAGATCCTCAGGTGACTTGTACAAGTGAGGGATCAAACCCATCAACACCAATGAATGACAACTTTGGGAGCAGCAGGACTGAGGGTCTGTGTTGAGGAAATAGGCATTGGTGGCAATACTTGCAGAATCTCAGTCCAAACTTCCCTGACAAATCAGGGAAGTTTTGCAATCAGGATTGTTTTGCAATCTCAGCAAAACACCAATGATAAAATAAGAGGTTTATATTCGTAGATGGGAAAAAGGGTCCACTAGTCAATCTAGGGAGTAAGGACAGGTAAGGAACACGAATTATGTTCCAGTAAGATATGTGGATATGTCTCAAACTTCTCCTAGACTACTGAAAAAAATTTGTCTCACATTTCTACTACTTTATTGATTAAAACTGCTTAGCATATAATGTAAAAGCAAACAATTTATTTCAGGAGGAAATGTTTTATTTCGGTGGATTTTACTAGAACTAAATATAATAAACAGAATGCAACTCCATCAGTGATGAAGGTACCTTATTAAATATTTCATATCCAACTTGAATGGAGAACATCCAATAACTTGGAACATACCCAGTGGGAAATTCATAGCAAATTAACAACTGTGATCATTCTAACCAGCTACAGCATTATTATTATTAACAGTGTAAAATCTCTTTCAGAACTACAAACTTTTATACTGTTACATCTGCTATAAAACTCAGAGAAATACTTTTCCCTTTAAATGTGCATTTTTTTTTTTTTAGGAAAACCCAATGAAATTAGGCTATTTAAGATGATGTTCTCTCTTGGAACTCACAGTAAATAGACTAAATCAGTGGTTAAGGGAAATGGGAGTGCATAGACACAAACTTCTCTTTATTTCATGAAACATATATTTATAGTTCAAATAGTTCCGGAATGTATTGGTAGCTGCCCAAATTTAATAATAAATCTATTTGCATATAAATAACTCCATATTGCCTCCTGAAATATGGATAAACTTTTTTATTAAACTGTGAATGCAATCTAATATCTTTATTTCCTTTAGGAACACAAATGAATAATTATGATTTCAATTTATCATTAGTTACATTTACTTTCACCTACAACAAAGTTTCTCGATGACTTTCAGAAACTTCTCTGAATACCACATGTAAATAGCTGACAAAGTATTCCCCTAAAGCAAATGTTTGATCAACTTGATATGCAGATCCTTGTGGACTGCAATAACTAATGTTCATAATTTTTCTTTGTGAAAGATACTCAGAAATTTGTGCATGTCCAGGAACACAATCTTTATCTATTTTAAGCAGAGGCAATGAGAAGAATCTCGCATTTCTTAACTAAGCATATGTAGCTTCAAATTCCAGCTTTATCATGTATTCACACCACTCACTCTTGCAATTTTAGTAATAATATGAGCCCTTGCTGCTATTAGAACTCTAATTTCTTTAAGGAGAACACATAACCTTCATACCTGCCTATAAAGCATGGGCCAAGCACTGGTGTTCCACAATGATTGAGATTGCAGCTCAGCACTTTGCTTGACCCGTTTCTTAGCTTCTAAAAACCTGAGTTTTCTTTATTGAATATACATACCGGTGTCCCTGATACTCCCGGTGCACCGGCTGGTCCACGGTCACCCTGAAGAAAGGATAAATCTATGTTTAAATTACAACAGTCAAAACAGAAGTTTATTGGTGGATTCCTATTAAAACCTGAGGAAAGATTATTCAGTGAACTGAAAATGAGGACAAGAGCCAGGCTAAATGCTAATATTTATCTGTGCCACTGGTTCATTTTACAGACTTGAGCAAGTAACCAAAATCCTTTGTTTAGGTTCTCTTATATAACGTTTCTCTTTGACTCTGCTCGAGGCCTCCCTTGAAAAGGGATGGAAAGTCCCTGACTTATCTGTAGTTCTCCAAACAATCAAAATTTGTGGTCATGACAATGACCAAAATTTACACAGGGTAATTCATATCAACATCCCCATATTTAAGATGTAACTTTTAAAGAAGTTTTTGCTTTCCTGCTACCCAGTCATCCATTTACTACAAGTCAATGTCCTCTGTTTGCTTGTGCTTTGCCGTTTCAGGGCAAAGGTTCTCATTATAGGACATAGACACCTTCATCTATGCTTTAAGCTAGGACAGTGTTGTTTTTTTGGCTGGAACTGATGAGTTACAGACACAAATTCATCTTTCTTGGCAGGACTGTAATCAAAAGCAGACAAACAAAGCTCAACAAGTGGTAAAACTCTACACAGAGGTATTTAACCACTGCTGATGTGTTGGTCTGCAACACTACATTCTGTTAGTGTAATGTTGGTTAAAAATGTAAGAAAAAATCAGGCTTCTTGTTTCTATATTCATGCCAGAAAAGTCCTGGCACTGTTAAAGCCATATTAACAGGAGAATATTTTTCTGAGATGAGTTTATGTTACCTGGAGCAAGTTTGCTAAAGCTCTGTAACCATAGCTACAGTCACATTATGTTGTGTAGAAGAGCCCCAGGAAGTGTTGAGATTTCTGGTTTCGGTGGTTTGTCTCAACCTCATCATTTCGTTCAGATGCACAATGATACTGCTGGTGATTAGAAACATTTAACTCCTTTTCACAAAGTGTAACAGATGACAAGTTAAATCTGACCTCGTGTCTGCAGGAAGCAGCTTACAGCACACAGCTCAACCTCTCCTATTCTGGAGGCTGGCAGGAGTCACTCGGTGAGGAACACGACGTGCACCTCTGGAACACTGAGTGGGGAGCACTGAGTACCTGCAGCAGGCAGGGCATGATGTCTGGAGCACTGCACTCTGCCCCAGTGGTTATTCTGGACCCAGAACTTGTGGTGTTTTCCCTGTATGCTGGCTATGACAGTGAAACTAGAAATTCCGAACACTTCCCTTGAAACATTTTTAGTTTTCATTTCAGGGTTATTCTGGTCCTTACAGCAATGTGGCTTGCAGCACAGCTGCACCAACCACTGTCAGCACTGAGAAGGGAAGGGACATTTTATCCAGAGGACACAAAGTTCTTAAGGCAGTTCATGAAATTACAGCCAAAATTGTCTGTAGAAGATGGCATTCTGCTACATGGAGGTGTATAATAGCTCTAAATTAAAACCCAGCATGCACTAGCCTGTTGGTACTGGCAGGCTCTGAGATTCTGCTCATTTATTTGCACCACAAATGGGGAAATTTGACCAAATTTAGTTACGGAAATGATTATTTTTACTTTGGGAAAGGGCCAAGGACTCACTTGCATGGTTTATATGATCTGATCCATTGCTTATTCCCTTTATTTAATTCCTGTCCCCACTCTGTCTCAGTTAGACCTGTAATGTCTCCCTGTGTTTGTTCATTTTGGAATCAGACTAGTCTTTAATTGCTTGTAAATTGTAGACCTCCAGAGCAAGAACCATCTCATGTAATTTAAGCATCTAGTGTAGATATCTACCTTAGATCTTGTCACTCTCCTCTCTCTGAGCAATGCACAGGAGTAATGCACAGCGATATTGAGAAAGAAACTTTTAATTTAATTTATATTGTTTTGTGATGAAAAATAAGTTTCAGGAAACTATTTTGGTAGGAGGTCATTGAATAGCGTAATTCAAAAAGCTGAAAAATAGTTCATTTGAAAAAAAATTCACTTTTTTTTCTTCTTAAATTTAGAAGATAAGGGCAAAATAAAACTGGTTTTGCTGACAGAAAACATATTTATGGGGTTTTTTTTATTTCTCTGCTAAATGTTTCGTACTTTGCTCTATTTAGAGATGAATACCAAAATCTTGACTTTTTTAGCCTTTTATGACAAGCTTTTCTTTAAATTCGTAATCAGCCTCCACAATTAGAGAGCAAAAGGCTGAGAACAAGACTGTAAGCGTAAGACGAGGCTCAAGAGAGAACAAGCACCATAACAGAAAAATATTAACTATATAACTATCAAGGATAGTAGTATTCTACCAAGTATATTACAAGACCTCCCACACACAATCTTCCATTCGCAGAAAATGAAATTTCATGTTCAGTGAGTTTTTCAGTGATTTACACCCATAGTAAAGCAAAAAAGGAAAATTTAAATAAATATGCAAAGATTTTTCACACAGAAACATTAGATTACACACACAAAAAAAAAAATCAAACAGGCTTCAGAAAACATTTAGTTGCAGATAGTGGCCACTAAGAAGTCATGACTTCTTTTCAAGAGTCCTACCTTTTCCCCTGGGAGTCCTTCCAGTCCTGGTAATCCCATCGGTCCTGGGTCTCCCTGTTTTTTTAATTTTTTTTAATTAAAAGATTGCATACGTTAGAATTTCTGTACTCTACATGGGGAATGTTGAAGAGCAAGCAACAGCAGATTATTTAACTTGAGATTAATAAAACAGCTAACCAGTTATTAGGTAAATAGGTATTGTTATGCCCTGTTTTACTGATCTGCAAATTAAGCTTTTCCCAGAGGCTCTGTGTGACCATTTAGATCAATGGCTTAATTTTGACAAAAAATGTTATATGGAAGACTCCACTCAAGTGCTCTTGCAAGCCAAGGTCACCTCTGAAGCACCTCCAGGCAGCAGAGCTCTGGGGGGTAAGCATACACTGTCAACCAGAGAACCAACCCCCAAGCAATTCTGTGCTCTGTTCCCCAAACAAAGGTTACTCTGCAGCAAGCAACACAGGCTGGATCCCTGCGTAGGTCTTCGAGTTTTGAAAGAAAACTGTAAACATGCTCCACTGGAGAAATCAGCTTAACATGTAGAGTAGGGACATCCTTTTAATTTTTATTTTTTTTTTTGAAAGAAAATTGATAATAATTGACCATGAACATTTAAAATACAGCCAACAATTCCAGTATTTCTGCAATTCTCAATTAAACAAAAGCCATGGCAAATTGCTGTCTGGATTTCCTGAAGTCTCTGACAGGTCTCAATTTTCAAGCCTAAACTCTGGTAGTTGGTGTTTTCTGAGTAGGAAGTGGATACTGGTACAGAAAGATGTATTCAGATTCCAGGCATTATGGTGAAACAAAAAAAGAGGCTTTATAATTTTTTTTGAAAGCAGATTATTAAACTGTTTTAGAAAACTGTCTCACAACTCCACGTTTTGCTGTCACTGCTGAGAGGTTTAGGTTAGGGTTTCTTACTGTCCTTGAGAAGTATCACGTATCAAACTACTTGGAGAATTCTCTACCAAGAACAAAAAATACATACATACCACTGTTCCAGGATCTCCTTTTGGACCCTGCAAAAAATATCAAAACAAGCCTCATTTAAAGAAGAAAAGTTACACAATAAGATGGGTTTTTTAAAAGACTGCATTATGAGTATACTTTGCTAATGCTGTGCATTTAAAATTATTATTAATTCCAGCTGATTAATTTAGTACAAAATCTTAGTAATATTTTGGGTTTTGTTTTGCTGTTCCAGAATACAGAGAAAGACAGCTCTGTTGTTTTGTGCCAGCCCATAATTGTGGTTATCAGAGAGAAAAATAATCTCAAAATAGAACTTGCTATGATGCTAAAAAATAGGAGGATATAAATAAGTACACAGCATCTTTGGCTCCACAGAACCAAAGCAACAGTGTTCAGCTGCAAGGTGCTGCATTTGCAGTATGAAAGACACCAGACCAGTATTACCCCCAAAATATAATTCTTAGATTACATATTTTTCTGCACTGTAGTTACATATAGTGAATCAGAGACAGAACTCAGATCAGAATTCATGAGCTTCTCATTTCTGGCACCAAATTTCATCCACAACAAAACTATGCCGCCACAAACTGTAAGTACAATATTACACATTTTTAGGTAATAGGACACTTTCACTAAAGAGTCCAATACCAAATTACGTACCGTTTCTGCAGCCTTTACTTGTTAGGATGAAATGCTTTAATCAAATTAAACCACTCTCCAAAATGGGCTAAAACGCTTGGTAAAGATATAAAATCACAGACTTTACTGCATATCAATCATATCCTTATCTTTTTAATCTTTCACAAATAAAATCTAATTCCATGCAACTAACCAACCTCTGTTTCTCTGTCAATTAGCTCTTAGAAATCAGATTTCTGAGAGCACTTACCGGAGGTCCTGGTGGACCTGGATAACTAGCGACACTCACACCTCCCTGTAACGGCAAGTTTAAAAGTTGAGTTGGGCCAAAATTAGGTGGGGATTGAAAAAAAGGCAATTAACATTAAAGAGAAATACCTGCAGTTTATATAAGCTGCTCATTCCATTTCTTTCATTGTAAGGCATACCCTTTAAAGCATAAAAACCAAGTAAGTGTCATTTATGAATTATAGAGGCAGAACTATTGCCCTGTTCAAGTCCTGTAGTTCAGCAAAGCTGTGGTATCCTTTTTGTTCTCAATTTGTCAAAGATACAAGATTTCAGAAGAACATAAGATACACACCAACATGGCTAGAGACTTTTTTTTTTTTTTTTAATTATAAACCCAGAAACCTGTGAATTTCTCAGTGCACATCATATTTTGATATTTATTATTATAATTCTTCAGAATAAATTTTGTGTTAGGTACTATTCCAGTTAATTTGGAGTCCAGTGAGCTCCATACACTTTCTCTAGGTTGCCTGGGTTCTCTGACCTCAGGTATCCAAGCTGTCAATTTTACTCTAATAATATTGGATACCAAGGTTAACTAATTTGACCAGGTTTCTAAGATGGCTTTAGTGATCTGAATTTACTCAGCAATGAATTGCAAGAAAAAAAAAACACATGGAATAGAGAAACCTTTTGAAAAAAAGATACTGTTACCTTCCTGCAATATTAATTTTTATTAGATCAACAGTCAGTTCTTTATATTAAATTGCATGTTACTCACAAGTATATTTTTCCTAATATAAATTCAAGACATAAAACAAAATGTCTCACCGGAGGCCCAGGTGGTCCAGGTTTCCCAGGAGAACCTTCGCTACCCTAGTACAGCAAGAGATTCATGTAACTCATTTACAGTAACTGGCCACATCTATTCCACACTCAAGCTATGATGACCATAATGACAATAAACAAGAGATACAGTCAATAAGAGCAGGTAATATCAAGAATAAATTCTCCTGCAATGTTCCTGCTTAAGCTTTAGGGAAGGCATGAATCATTACTTTGTACTAGTTTTTATTTTGTTTGTTACTTTAGCTGCTAGTAACCTCCTTATGGCAAAATAGCAGTGGTAACCTGGGCTGGGAAATAATTCATATGTACCATGAGGGAGAGGAAGGGGAAAAAAAAAAAAAGAGTTCTTAAGATGAATTTCTAAGCAACTGGCAGATAAAATTTAACATTCATTTTATGCTTTGTATATTATTTTGCAAAAGCCAGTCCTCAGGTGATCATTCCTATCTAAATAAAGAAGAGCTATGGTTTCAGAAGTTCAGTTTACTTAGAAACATACTGAATACAAATTGAGATTTTTAAAAATAATCTTCTTTTTAAGATATATAATTATATCTTTTTGGTTTTTACTGTGAAATGTTTATCTGTTGTTAACGTATTTGTAGCCTATTCTGCTGTTGTGTACTGAATTGCTTATATTAAAACATAGCTGCTGAGGTTTTTCCCTAGCAGAATCATGGGGTCTGTGAATAGTAGAGAGTTACAAAGGCTTCAATTTAAAATATCCCAAACAGTTTTTTCAAAATATCACCACTACAATTCAGATAAATACACTGTGTAATTTGGAACAAGTCTGTCAGAACTTTTCACTGACTTTCTTGGATCTTATTAAATGTATGTCAGTGAGACACTTAAGTCACAGATTTAAAACTACTAAGGTGGCAAAAGTCAACCTAAGTGTTCAATAATTAGCTCCGCATAAAAACATTATTCTAACTAAACATTTATACTAGGATAATTTCCAAATGGCTCTGCTAATTGATAGAAACTGTCAGCCTCTCAAGAGTGGTTTGGAGAACTTCATGGGGAATTAAAATACTATTATTTTAGAAAGCATATTATGTGATCAATTCTCAAGCATGTCCCAGAAGAAAGAAAGAGGAGAAAATTACTGGGGCTATATTTCAATTTACTTCATTACTCTTCAGCCATCTGACTTCTGCCCTTTTAGAATGATGAGACATGAGCTGTAGAGCAGGGGCTTCTCATTCCCACCTGTGTGAATTCTGAACAAGGAACTAACAAAGACTTGTGTTTTGCATTGTTACATAAAAAAAAAGTATGAGGCGTAAATTTTTGTTACTGTCATCTGCAAGGAGACAACTCTCATTCAAATTTTATACTGGAATAATTTCAGAGCTTTACAAAATAGTATCCTTTCTTACTCATACCAAAATTTTGTATGTTATTAGGATCCAACACATGGATGTGGCAGTGCTACGTCTGGAATTCCAGAGTACTACTGAAAAAAAGTTGCATTCATACACAAAATGTAGAACTTGTATTTTGCAGCAAAGTTTGTCTCTGCTGTATTGCACTGATCACCTGATCACTGATTCTTACTCAAGAAATGAATTTGACCTCTTATAGTTATAATGGATAATATAAAGTTCCTGATATAAAAGAGCACATAAAATTTTGAAAAAAAGCAGTGCTATGAGAGCGTAAATTAAGTATAAAGGAAGCTTATTTTCTCGGAATAACTAACACCCAGGAACTTTTAGTACTTGTGCAATTATTTTTGAGTATAATAATGGCAAAAGAATGATAAAAGCACAGCAAGCAGTTGCTACTCATATTCTATTTCATAAACATATTTTCACTTTCCTAAACTTTACATAATGTTTTAAACCTAGAGAAAATTCTCTGCAACTTACATATACCACAAGGACTGCACTTCAAAATATAAGCTCATATGCACGGCATTGCTTGGGGAAAGTACTTGTATTGAAACACAAATAAAAATTTGAAATGTATGCCACATTCTTGTTTGCACACTTGCACTTGTTTAAAAAAGCCCCAAAATGCAGCGTAATGGGATGGCAAAACCTTCACGGACCTTTACCAAGAATAAAAAGAAGGAATACCTTTTCGCCTTTTGCTCCAGCTGGACCTGGATGTCCAGGTCTTCCTGGAACTCCCTGCACAACACAGAATTCTTTGTATAAGTTAGGAAAAAATGAAACACAGTATTTTTGCAGTGTCTCTAAGTTTTTAAAACCTGTGCTTTTCGAAGGCCATTTAAATCTAATTATGCCTCTCCTTCAGGTTTAAATATTTCTCCTCTCTTTGATACAAGAGCTGGGTCCTCCTGGTAAGTCCTTTGAAGGGCAGAACTTGTGTTTGCCATTGCATTTTCACCTTTGCAAACTGAATATGCTGACCCTAATGGGCACATCTTCATACTGCTGAGAATCATGTTTACTGCTAAAATGCCAATTTATGTATTCCACATTAAACTTCTCAAATGTGCTACAATTTTTGAAAGAAGTATTAGTATTGTCATGAAACCTAAGAATGAATAATGATCATACTAATGTGATTCCATCCCATATGTAAAAAAGAAAATTTTCAAAGAGGACATTTGCCGGTAAAACCAACAATTTTAATGATATATTTCAGTGTCTTTAGATATTGTCAGCTTCTTCTCATACTTTATTTTTGAATCGTGAAACCAAGTAATTACTTTGTCTTGACCCTAAGTTTTTTGGGTTTTTTTTTCAGAATGACTAGCTGGAATTATTTTTAGATTTTATTACTAACATGACTCTAACTTGGGTAAAAATACATAATTCACTGCAAGTCTGCACATCATAAATCTTGTAACTGCACAGATTCTCCAGAAATGCCAAAATTTCAAACCTAAGTTACACAAACTTTGCATGCAGACAATTACATTATTTTCCGTAACACCAACACCAGGATAGTGTATTTTACTGGAGCCAGAATGAGTAAGATTTTATTATTACTTTCCTAAAAGACAAAAGAAAGGACAAGAAACTAGGCAGTTATAGCAACCCATGTGGAAATAAATGAGATGACAGGTGATACCACACACTTACGGATGGGCCACTGGGTCCTGCTATGCCTGGCAGTCCAGGAGCACCTTGAAGACCCTGGAAATTAAAAGAGCACATGCATAGTTCCTTTCCCACTTATACCTCAAAAATATTTACATTCAGCATGTCCAGCAGTACTGTAACTATATGACAGTACATTTTCTTCTAAAATGTAAGCATTATTTTTAGTAATGGCTAAAAAAATAACCACCCCACCAGGCAGGAAAGAAATCAACACTGAACCAGGTTAAAGGCAATTTCTTGCTTGAGTGATAAACACCACTTGTTCTTCAACCTTTCACATTGTTAGTTTATATTTTGTAAATATTTTTGTCTTTAGTTGTGCAGATAAGAACAGATATCTAGCTTTTCCTAAGCGATTGATTTTCTGTTTTCTTTTATTCAAAGGCTTTTTTCTTCTGGTGAGAAGACACTTACTCAGGCTTCTCAATATTACCTGATGCTATCTAAATGAAATGATGCTTTTTGCCTCAATTACTGGTTTGCATAATTGAAGATGACATTTTACATAGCATTTAGTGATCTGCTTTCCTGCTTGTATTCTATTTGATTGTTCAAAAATCAATGGGCTCTGGTATCCACTTAATAACACACAGCTGTGCAGCTCACTACAGTGGATAGAGGTGGGATTTGAGACAAAGCTGTATGTCACTGCGAGTCTTTCCTCAGCCACACCAGGCTTAGGTGCAATTTTAGACATGTAAAAGTCATGTACTAATGAGAGTTAATTGCTCTAGGTTCACCCTATAATCCACAAAGGGAAATAGATAATTCCAAGCAGTGATTAGTTTCATCGGTCCATTCTCTGACGAGAAAAATCCCCTCAGAAAAGGTGTATTTCTCATTTTAAATGCAATATTTAAGAAGGAATGACGAAGGAAGCAGCCCAGAAAGCCACAGAGGTCAGGAGCCCTGAAACAGGTGCTCTGAAGGAGAGATTGAGGGAAAAACTTCAGAGAGGAAAAAAATCAGCAAAAATGTACAGTTGGAGAGACATTGATTTTCCTGTCTTGCTCCTACACACAGAGGACATTGATCCACCTCTGCAGCTCTTCAGAGTGGCAATATAACTGTTAATGTGCTCTCTGTTTCTTTTGAACTACTTTATTCTGATGGTACATTTACATGGAAAATTAATATGAAGCCAAAGAAAAATTTTCTGTAATTCTTACTACTGATATTACTGATATTAAAAAACCCTCCCCTAAAAAAAAAGGAGTGCTTTGAAAATCAAGATAAGTTCAATAAAGATTAAAGAGCGACTGAAAAGCATATGGAAGTTAATGAGCATATTTCTAAGGGCTTGAGGTGGGCTTCTCAATCTTTCTTCCCATTTGGTCTCATTCCAACAAAATAATAAAAATTAAAATTTTAAAATTCTTTTAAAAAGTTACTTTTAAAACCTTTTCATACGTGTTTTTGAAAAAAGCTTCACTTTCACCCTCACAATGTCATAATCAAAAGCTGCTGCAAAACATTGGAAATATCAGAGCTAAGGCAGCTCACCAGGTCTCAAATGGTGAAGAAACATGTAACTAACTTACTAACAGAGCATTAATGAAAAATGTACCATGAATTTTCTCTAGACTCCTTTAAAAATCTGCCAGTCATAAATTTGCTGTTACCTCATTACCTTCTTAATTGCCTGCAATATTTTATTTGGGTCTCAGCCTTTTAATAGTATTTGAATTGTCAAAATTGTTTTGCTAATGCCTCACCCTGCTAGGGTTGACTGGACGGGGTATCCTACAGGGCACACAAAGGATGTGTTGCTTTCCCATTCATTTTTTAAGTAAAATTCTGCATGAAATTTGCTTTTGGCTGTCCCATCCTTTTATGGAATATGTTCTGAATTCCATCTCAAGAGGCACTTGCTTTTATAAGAAGCAAAGACTTAATGAGCTCTATGCATCATGTAAGACCAAAGAAAAAAATAAGCATGATACTTCAGGCTGACAACATGCTAAATTCTGGGGCAAAACAGTAGTAGAAGCTGCATTTTTTTTTTTTCCCCCTCATATAACTGTTTACTTTTGGAAGCTGAAGATCCTGCTAAACGTGTTTTTTTTAAACTATTCTCTCATTCTACTACTCTTTAAAAATTCTTAAAATATCATGGCCTCAGTGCCAAAGAAATGTGAAATGCTTATAGAGAATTGCAAACCCCTCAATCAATCCACTCTAAATTCCTTTCGTATTTTTCAGATGCTGTGTCTTGTAACCAGCACTCCTAAATTACAAATGAGTACAGTGTGTTTAATGCCAGTTAAATATTTTGGTTTCAAAGTGTTCACTGCATATTTTTTATTGGGCTACTTATTTTAACTCCTTAGCTGGCTAAGACCACTAAGAAATTAATCTATTTATCCAGATTAATTTGCTTAATAGCTTCTCCTGTGGTGATGTTATTTTTTTCCCCCACAGATACTGCTCTTGATATGTTAACCGCAAATATTTCAATTTAAAATGAAAGCTATAGCAGCTATTTTGGATTTGGCACCACAAGTCATTTGGCTTTTGTTCTTTCTCCATAAAGACATAAAAATAACTCTAAGAGAATGCAATATATGATGCAAAATACTATAAATACTTTAAATTCAGCCTATTCAAGTATTTTTCAGTTTCCACTTAATAGTAGTTGCTGCTGCGACCATTCCCATCAGATTATTTGCTTAATGGAAGTTTTCAAAAGTGAATTCTAATGGTGAACCAACAAAATGAAAGCAAATATGTTGTAAACATGAAGTATTTTCTGAAAATATTTGGCATGAGCCTATTTATTGCTCTATCATATATCCTTAAAAATCAGCATGTAAATGTACATGAGGCTTTAAAATATACAACTGAGCAAAAATTCACAGATGAAAATTAAATAGATGGTATTTAACTGAATAATAACATTTAATCTCATTAAAAAATCACAATAGAGGGCAATTTATTGCAATACATGGCTATCTCAGCAGTTTTAAAGAACTAAATAACATTCTGTGCATTTCATTTTCAGTCTAGGTCTTAGGTTCAGATAAGAATGCAACCTCTGTAGAAATGGAGTAGTTTTACCTCATCGCCCTTCTCTCCCACGAGCCCAGGAAATCCACGTTCACCTTTGCTTCCCTATGAAAACATAACATTTAAACAAATACTTTTTATTAGAGAACAATGAATTTCATGCTCTGTAGGGCATTTTATGACCCATATTTAACATATGCCAGTGTGATTTCCTTACAGCCACAGTACCTAAAACAGAAAACAAAGGCTCAAAACTATCTGAAAGCTTTAAAATATACCTCCCAGCAAAGGTGAAAGGAAATGAGTGGTTTGTACCTAGGAGACAAACTAGTCAAAAGGCCTGATGGAGACAGCAGCACCAAAGAGCTTAAATGCTTGCTGAAATAGATAAAGGTCACTTCCACAGAATTAGGCTCAACGATAGGAGACACCTATATGCCAAACCATGTGGCTTTTGATCCGATTACACTGAAGCAGGATTTTGATTGATGTCAGTGAAAATTCAAGCCTAAGGGGAATGGCTGTGTTACTCCCATGGGAACAGGGTGCAAAGCCACGGGGTGCTCCAGTCATTGTACACTTGAGGGAGATGGGGGAAGTTTGTTTCTTCACCGCAGGATTCTCGTGTGACTGACTAACCTAAAATGAGCCTATAGATAGCAGTCCACTACTGGGCAGTCCGACCTGAGCCAGCTTTCATGGAGGCATGACACAAAAAAGCTATCTGGGCCTGGGACTCAGGCTATTTTGCTCACTTAACCTAGACAAAAGGCAAACTGACATATGAAGAAGCTTGAACAATAAAAATAATTTCAACCTCTAGGCTACTCAGATGCCACAGGGATATGGATCAAACAAAAAAAAGTCAGGACTGGTAAAGGTAAGAATCCGGCCTTTTGCTTTTAACAAACAACAAAGCCATGAGAAATACTCTTTTCAAAACTTACTTTTGGTCCTTCCCTACCAGGAATGCCTGGAGGACCTCTTGTGCCAGGATCGCCCTGTGGAACAGACAGAAAGCAAAGTGACAAATATTTTTATGACATACATCAGATCCATGCAGACCCATCTATGCACACTGCTTCCTTCCTGCCTTTCTGACCCTGTATTTTACCCCAAAGCCTTCTTTCAGCCTAGCTCTCTTCTAAACCATATATATACTTGTTCAGAGAGCCTTCCTTGTTTTCTTCCCCATCTCTCACACTCTCTACTCAAATCATGCTAATGCATTTTTAGCTTCATTTTGGATAGTCCCAGACACAACTGTGTTTAGCTTTCAGCAGATCATCTTCCTTTTAAGGACTAGGTAGAGATGAAGGCTACTTGTTAGTCTCTCCAACATCAAATCTATAGTTATTTGAAAGTAAATGACCCCTGCTTTGCTGAGAGAAGCATTTGCCAGCTAAATTACTTTCATATAGAAGTGCAAACCACAAAACACAGAGAAATGAAGAATGAAGCATAAAGAGTCAGCAAGAGAGAGACCTCTGACAAAGAGGCAGAAGAGAATGCACAGCAGAAAGACAGTATGATTACAAACAGAAAGAAAGACCTAAAATAAATCACATTTGGAAATGAGAAAGTCAATAAAACCTAAGTACATGTATTAATAAAGGACAGTAGAAATGGTGTGTGCTTTTCATATTGAAATCTTCCTGAGCACAATTTTCATTTCAGAATAATGTAGAACACTCCAAATTTCATTATTTTTCAAAATAATCTCAGAAATTCTGGACTATTTTTCCCATTTGGTATATTACTGAAATTAATGCTACACAGTAAAGTGGAAAACAGGCTATACTTGTAGCAATTCATGCTGTGGACTGGATGTGCTGAACAGGCACTTGCTGCCTACTACCTCACATGCTGTTCAAACACTATTTTGTAAAATTTCTATGAAATACATTTCTGAAGTATTTTTTAAAAACAAAACAAGAATCAACAAAAATCACAATACTATTTTAGGCTAGACCCATAAGTCAGAATTGAACCTATAGAAGTTTTCAAGTGTATATGCTTGTTTAAAAACCATGTTTATAGCAAAACCCGATACGCAATCTCTGAAAAGGTTTACCTTCAGTATAGCACCCATGTCTCCCACAAGTGGAAGTGCAACCTGAAATTAAAAAAGGCAGCTGCAGTTAATGTTTTAAACAGCACTACTAATTCTTATGTGTTCCATCGCTTTTAAACTTTATATTGTTACACAGAGCTGATTATTTATGTATTGGTTGAAGGTATTTTTAAATGAAAATTTAGAAAAAGCAGGTTTTCAAATATAGTTAAATATCACAGTCTATCCAACCTATTTACTGTAATTCCTTACTACAACTTCAATGAAGTTTCTCAAACCATGACAACAGCATAACTCCTGAACATGCTTATGTTGTTGTTTTTGTAGCATATCAGCAGCAACTTAACGTTACTGGATTGTCTCACATTTTCACCCGGTTACCTTCAGTTGTTATCCTCCTCCTTTCTCCTAGGCTTTGACTCTACTGTCAACTGCAGCACAAACTCTGGATATGCCAAAGCTAACTTCAATAAATTAGCTCAGATAGTGGAAATAATCCAGCTACAGCAACAGGAGCAGCACATGTAGTATTTTTTCCTGCCTTTAAACATTAATAATTAGTGTGTAACTCCTTGGTGCCACCACTAAATTGCTACCAATAATAAAGCTAACCCATTTAAAGATCAGTCAGTGGATCTACACTGTACTGAAGCACATCCCAGACTTCCAAGATCTGCCGTTAAACTTATATTTAAAGACCCCCCTGTAAAAAACTCATTGCACAGAACCCCAAGCTCTCAGTGGGAAAGGGTCCTAACCCCAGCTGCAAAGAGCGCATATGTACGAGAGCAATCTGACTGCGTTTGTGCCGCATGGCTCTGCTCTGTGTGCAAGGCAAGTCCAGCCTGACTGCAAATACCCTCTGTAGAGCCATAAATCTGTGTGCTGATCTCAGAATAAGAGTGTGATATATGCTGGGATTTTAAAAATGTTAAAATGATCTTAATTCTCCAGACTCGCTCTTGCTTGCTACATCTTCCTTCAAAAAAATGTTCTTTCCAAAGAGAAGAGTACTTCAAGAGAGCAAAAGGTAATAATTATCCTTTTTGTGAGTTTTACCATTTAGACCTGTCTGTTTAATAGCAGCATCAAATACTTTACTTATATTTAGTTTACAATGCACTGTGCCTTCCAGACATATTCTACTTATGGATTTTGATTGTCCTTATTAAGCACTTCATGCTCATCTGTCTCGAGTAAAATCTTGTTGACTTTAGACAGCCTCTGAATTTTGACTGTATCTTCAAAAATCCAGCAATCTTTCCCACTCCAATTTCAGAGTTTATGTCTACTTACCCAAATCAAATTAAATCACTGACAAGAACTGAGCATGGGAGAGACGTCTAAATTTGATAGTAACCCGCTGAGGGACACTCAGATCCATGATTTTTGATACACATTAACTACATGGTATCTAATTCTAAGCATTTTTTCTTGCTTAAGGAAACATCATGAAGACAGTCACAGTTTTATTGAGGCCAAGTTACATAACATGAAAGTTATGTACCAAGAAAGTATTTCCACTTTATCTTCATATCACTGGTTCTTCTAGACTTGCTTTGCTATCTCACTTCATATATATTTAAAATATTTGCTCCAAAGCAAATGCAAAAGCTTTCTCTGTGTATACATACAGGGTCACCTGGAGGGCCTGGTAGTCCTGGCTTTCCATCTCTTCCTGGAGTGCCCTAGAAACAAATGTAAAACTTGATGGCCTTAAATCAATGATGAGGGACACATTACTTTTTCCTGTAAATACAGAAAACTGTCACTTACATTAATACCAGGGGTACCTGGAGTTCCTGGTAATCCTGGAGGTCCCCTAGGGCCCTAAGAGCGTAAAAGGTCATTTAGGATATAAGAATACTTTCCCTGTAAAATTCTTAAACTAAATTAATGCTTTTTGTTCAAAGAGAAAACTTACACCCTACCTGCACACCTGCTGATCCAGTTGGACCTTTTGGACCCTGTAAGAAAACTCCAAATAATCAGTAGTTTCACTTTTTGGGATAAGGGAGATGAACTTCATTTAAAAATGCTGAATGTAGGATATTTCTGCAGTTTTCACTTTGAAAAAGACTTGCTCTAAGCTTTGGTTTTAAATCCAAATCTAATTTTGCCAAAATTAGAGACCTCAAAACTTGGCGAATGCCCATTTTTTAAGTGCAAGCAATTCCAAAAATTAATGATCTATGGTGAAATTTGATATTTAGCAAGGAGATTCATAAAAAAAAGCTAATGAGCAGTTGAACAAAATTAGATTTTTTTAGATATACACAAGTAACTTTTAAAATTCAGATTTGAAAATACTGTAACTGAAAAAAATTATCTTTAGGATTATTATTTTAGATTAAGAACTCAGGGTGAATGTCTATTCACCTTTCGCAAACATTTTCTCTTTATAACCAGAGCACTGTCCTTAAACTGAATTGTAGCAGCTGATACACATTGGTCAACTGAAGAGAGATTGCCTCATTTACTGGAGTAAAACTGTTGTAATACTGTACCACCTACAAGGCACACCATCAATATCAGCAAATTTTTTTTACTGAATACTCTGAAGACACTGCAGATGGCTTTATTTAAAGGCATTAAAAATCAAGAAACCTGGGAAACAACCTGAATAACTGAAAGTTATTGCTGTACAAATTATTCACTATGAATGCTTTAGATGTCTGTATAAACTTGCTTCATGTTTGAATTTGAACTGCACAGCAACCCTTGAAGCAAACTGGGAGTTGGGAGTCAAGCCAGAAGGGTGTTCATGGCATGACTTTTTACTATGCTTTGTTTGCTTATTGCAGTTTCTCAGTGATGCACAGCAGGAAGCCCCAATTCTGGGTGTTGGTTTACTTACTGGTGATCCCTGAATGCCTATTCCAGGGGGCCCCATCTCCCCAGGTGCTCCCTGTACACCAGGCAGTCCTCTTTCTCCCTGTGAAAGGTACAAGGCTTTCCATCACAACAGCTCTGAAAATGTAAGCTACCATATTAGCTTTTTAGAAATATTTTTAGAAACAGAAATAATGTATTTTGTATACCTTTGGTCCCCTCGGACCTGGGTTTCCAGGAACACCAGTGGGACCCTAAAAAAAATCCAAAACAAAACAAAACAGAAGAAAAACAAGGAAAAAACAAATTATGTTTTGCAATCCAAGAGAATACCTGAATTTTATTGCCAAAATTAGCCAGCCTTTAGAAATAAACTCTGACAAGTTTATGTCTTCCTTGTTAGTGCCAGTGTCTCTAGGATGATGTGTGAGTCTTGTACTAGTTCTAAACTATATTTTAGTGCACTTATAATACCACTGTAACATATATTTCGATTTCGAAATTACAATAAAAAATACTTGCTTTGTGGCTTTAAACTGGAAGTGAGTAGGTTTAGAATAGGTATTAGGAAGAAATTCTTTACTGTGAGGGTAGTGAGGCACTGGAACAGGTTGCTAAAAGAAACTGTGAATGTCCCATCCCTGGAAGTGTTCAAGACCAGGCTGGATGGGACTTTGAGCAACCTGATCTAGTGGAAGGTGTTCCTGCCCATGGCAGGGGATGATCTTTCTGTATCTTCGAACCCAGACAATTCTATGATTTCTTTCATTCTTTCGCAGTTACCCCTGCAGGAAATAAAGTCAGAAGAGTCTTTTCAGATTATGAACTTACTGGTGTTCCAGGCAGACTTGGCCCAGGAGGCCCCATATCACCTTTTGGACCTGGATGTCCAGGCGGTCCCATAATTCCACCAGGGTCACCCTAAAAAATAAATTTGAATCACTAACTGAAATGTGTGAGTTTTCCCCTATGAAAAATTTCTAAATATTATCAAGGTTATCATAGAAAGTGCTAGTATTTTGAGAAGATACAGAGAAGAAAATAAACGCTGATATTTCCCCTCAAAAAGTTACAGGATTGGAGACATAGACCATATAACTATTAATAGTAACTAGTCTTCTCTTGGTTTTCCATGTCTGTAATGCATCTGATGTACATTTCTGGTTCCCCAGGCCTCTAAAATGCAGGTCATCCTTAAATGCTGCCAACTAATTCATAGCAACAGCTGGAACAACAGCTGTTTCTCCCCAGCTATCAACCAGTAGTGCTAAATCTGGGGTCTTCAGAGTATTCCTCTTTACACCCCTATTCCTTATTCCAATACATGCAGTGTCTCCTGTTCCATATCTCTAAACTCCTGCTGCTTACACAGTGAATTTGTATCTTTTCTTATGCTGTCCTCTTGTCTTTTGCAGGCTCCTGCAACATCCTCTGTGATTCTGAATACACTACTTCCCATTTTGCAAGATGACTATAGTTTTGTCCTGGTTCCAGTTGTTTTCTTTGCCTTTCTTTCAGCTCACTTCTTCAAACTGGATTTTATTGGTTTCCCTTGTACCCCACAAAGTATAAATACCACAACATATCACACAGCTCAGAGCACACCTGTATATTCTCTTTCTCTCCTTCTTTACATTCAATACACACACACATAATTTTTAGCTCTTGCTGATGCAGCTGAATTCTAACTAAGGGACTTCTACATAGCAAAATACAATGTCCAAAGAGATGCAGCCTTGGCTCACATCTGAGACAGGGTAGCTGCCCTAGAGCTCTGCCAAGATGAATATGACTGTGAAGTGGGATTTACACATTAGTCTGGGTAGGACACTACACTGAAAAGGTTCTGTAGTCGGGACCTGAACCGACATTTCTGCACTACACAGATTTAATGCAAGGCAAAGTCCAACTTCCTTGAAATATTACTTAAATTATTAATCTAAAGAGCAACTGGGTTACCAAAGTGGCCTGAAGCATCTCCAAATGCAGAGATGTTTCTCCTCCAAGACTCTAGGGGTTGCTGCTGGTACAATTTAAAATCATTTCATACAGCAACCACACAGATGCACTGTTGAAGGATGCAAGGTTTCTCTTGAAGTGACAATTTAAAATGCTTTAACATATCAAGTTTAATTAAAACACTTTAAACATACCTTGTCTCCTTTAATTCCTGGGTTTCCTGGTACCCCAGGCTCTCCTGGTAAGCCCTGGAATTAATAAAAACAGAACTGTACATTTTTATAGCTAGTCCCTTAATGGTTATATAAAAATACAGATGAAAATTAGTTTACACTGGATTATTTACTGTGCTTTACTATTGACCGCAAATGTTAAAGACTCTAAGTTAATGAATGCTTCTTTAATTAAATATATGAATCATTTTTCTTTAAGTGAAAATGTAATCGCCAAGGTTATTTTCTGGACCCTCTCAGGGCAGAATGACAGAGACCAAAAGGCTTATTTCTTCTATTTCAAAGTAATTCCAAGTCTTGAAAATCAATCGTTTTTTCAAGCACATAAAAACCTGAATTTTAAGTAAGTGTCTCATCTTTCTTGCCCGTGGAGGGCTGCATGATTTTCTGTACTAGTTAATTATTCAAATTGGTGTCTTAAAAGCCTACTCCTTCACATTACTTAATTCAACAAATCCGTTTAAATGTTTTAGATATGTAATGGACAGTCAAATATTTTCAGTAAATAAAGTATACTCCAGCCTTTCTTTTGTCTCAATCTTCTCATCTTTCATATTTTGACTTTAACCTCAGTATCTTCCCTTGTCCTTTTCATGAAGGATTTTTATAAATGCAGAGAAATAAAGATAAATGAAAAATATTAAAATATAAATAGAAGCTATTTAAATAATAACTAAGGCCTAATGGGGTTCTCTTACTATACTGTAACAAATACAGAAAACTTTTTCCATGACCCTTCAATGTTATTCCACCAACTATTTATTCAAGGGTTTTATTAAGAATACCAGTAATATTCACAGTAAAGGATAAAATTGCCCAAACTGAACAGTAAAATCTAAGTATGAAACTTAAGCTGGACTGAAAAATGAACTTTCTAAGAAAAAGACATGGAAACACATATTGTTTTAATTTTTCTTCACAGTGTAAAACACGGTTTTGTGAACACTGACATATGACAGATGACATTTTCATGCCAGTAGTGAATGTTCAGCAGCTGTGTTTGCTTTTCCTCCTGCATTCTGTACTTAATACAGACAGAAAGCTACTTGTTTCACCCAGTCATCCAAATTAAAAGCATAAGACAGAAAAATAAGTACCTTAATGAAGAATATTCAGCTTATACCGACACAAAATCATTATGAAAATGGAAATCTAAATTGTCTCATCATGGCCTACCCTATCCACTTTTGATATTGATATAAAATGCATACAGTCTCTCTCTTCTCTCTCTTCTTTCCTAATGATTTGTCAATTTTTTTTTTTTGGTTGGACCAAACTCAAGTGGTTTCTTATAAAAAGAAAAAAAGTAATTCTTATCTGCTAGATGACTCTTCAATGATGTAAGTTAACGTCAAACAATTTTCAGACTTCCATAATTGTCATCATACTGCATAAATGATTATATTTTTTAATCTATAATGTTTCATCTTTAGAAGATAAAACAAAACGAGGAGCTTGGAGCTAAGCACAATCTCTCTAATATATATAATAATTTTTGTTTTTACATACTAGAATTGTGTGCACAACTATGAGTCTTCAGGATCATATGTATCTAGGACTTAACATATATTATATCTAGTATTTATCTGTTCATAATGTCGTTTGATCAAAAATCAGTCAGAACAGTAGTTTCAAAAGAGGCGATTATGAACTCAGGTGGGATGATGGCAACACAAGCAAGAGAGAAATGCAGTATTTTGTTATCTTTCACAGTATGATTGGTGATTTATACATAAAAAGCAGCACAGCAGATAAGGCTTATAAACTATTGTAGAGAAGCTAGATAAATCAGACACAATTGAAAAAACGTGCCTCAGCTGGGTAGGAAAATAAGATACAAAGAAATGGTCAATAAGTAAGACAGTATAAAATGACTATATGCAGATTTAAATACTAGTGTTTTTTACCCTTGACAAGACCTGAAGATGCTGTACTCCACTGGTCATGTCACCTATATCCCTCAGACTTTTAACAGGTCAACAATAAAATGTCTGCCAGCCGTGTACCACTCAGAAGGGTATTTTAATATTAATAAGGTATATGATTTAAAAGTCTGTTCAGAATAAGAGTTCTCTTCCACAGCATAGTCTCAGAGCATGTGTGGAAGGGCCTAAGACAAAATGTAGCAACACCAGTTTCTACACGCTTCTGTTGGTAGAAAAAAGATAAAAACCAAAACCACACACAGTGCAATGACTGAAATCCCAGTCCTTTTCAATGAGTGGCTGAACTGCTAGACTAAAGCTAAGCTCTTCATTGTCTGCTTTTCTTGATCCACTTCTCGGATCTAAGCACTCTTACCTCCAAGATGGTACTTAAAAGCCATTTTATGGTTTATGGAAGAAGAAAGGTACAAGAACCAAGACATGGGGTTAGGTGCTACCTGTTAGATTATGTGACACCACTAGTGTTGCGGACTGAAGCACAGGGAATGAGGCAGAACATAGCTGTCTGCACACTGAAAGAGGAATTGTGCCATAATTTGGAAGGGAGACAGGTGCCTCTGCCTCACTTCTGCTATATGTGGGTGTCAAATCAAATGCATGGGGCGCTTTCAAGTTTAGTATAGTCGTACCTAATAGTTTAAGATGTTTGCTGGAGAATCCAGACTGGATTTACTTGTCACCTGTGCTCTTCCTGCTCAGAGGCACAAGGGGTAAAGGTGTGCTGGATCTTGGGGGAAGGTGCCTACCAGTTTGAGAAATCTCAACCAGCCAGCAGACCCATCAACCTGCTGCCCAGGGGCATGATTGTTACAGGTACAGTAAAATCCTCATGAAGGAGACCCCCATCACCTTGACAAACCCTGACCAGTTGGCAGAACTGAATGTGGGGCACCCAAAAGTGCACTAACTTCAGGAACATTCAAACTCTGCTGAGACATTCCACTGCTTGACACTCCCAATGCACCAGTTTTGCACCCACAAGCACACTGCATCTCTGGGGAGCCTTGCCCAGTAGCATCTGTGCCTGGTAACTCTGGTAACAGCTGTGAGCAGCTGCACAACAATTTCCCTGCTGGAATGGGAAGTGAGGACCCAACAAATACAAGGCTAACAGGGGAATGAGGGAGAGAGAATGAAGAAGGATAAAAGCTGTTATTTCAGTGGCTCTTAAATAAACCCCAATATCCAGATCCACTTCAGGCTGTCAAATACTGTCAGAAGTAGGATATTGATGGTTTACTGAAACTCAGGATAATGGCCCGCTGAGGGAGGCATCCCATCCTACTGTGCTTCAACCCCTGATTGCTACAGTACCACCCACAAAAGGAGCCCCTATGGGAAATACAGTGGCACTGCTGCACTGGATAACTGCTCACACACCACAGTGCTACAGCTGATGAAATGGCTCAATACATACAACTTCTCCTGGCAGTCCCCTGGGTCCAACAGGTCCTGGAGGGCCTTGAAGTCCCTGTGAAATGATACAAAAAACACCTGAGGTAAAAGTCAATAAATTATTGTAACATGGTCTAAAGCATTCTTATATATAAATATATTAAAACATCTGGCATTAAGAATTATTTTCCACATGGAGTAAGAAGTACAGAGTTTGCTCATTCTTCCTTACTCTAATGTTTAGTTCAGTAAGTCTTGTGGACTGATATGTACAAAATCCAAAGTATGTATACAAAGTAAATACAAGTAAATACAAAAGGAATACCTAAAGGGAGAGACATAAGAAAAGAATAAATCAAGATTTCAAGAATAATTTTTAGGACAACAATTTTGTGGCTTCTATAGCCACATCCATTCTTACTGGCCCTTCTTTTCATGATCTTAAATTTGGGTACTATCCAACATGAATACTGTTGGGTGGCATTAGATTTAACAGTTTCTAATTTTACCTTTATTTGATACAATTCAAGGCATCATGAGAGATTTTCAAGAAGGTTTGTGCTTCAGTTACTTTCTTCATAGAATTGCAGAATGAGTAAAGTTGGAAGGGACCACAGTGTTATCTAGTTCAACCTCCCTGCTCAGGCAGAGTCATTCTAGAGCACATAGCAGAATTTCTACAGTATCTCCACTGAAGGAGACTCCACAACCGCTCTGGGCAATCTGTTCCAATGCTCAGTCATCTGCACAGTAAATAAATTCTTCCTCATATTTAAGTGGAACTTCCTGTGCATCAGTTTCTGCCCATTGCCTCTTGTCCTGTTGCTTGGCACTGAGAAGAGGCTTGAAACCTCCTCAACACCAATGTTTAGATACTTGGTAGACATTGATGAGGTCTCCTTCCAGTTGACTTTTCTCAAGGTTGAACAGGCCCAGCTCTTGCAGCCTTTCCTTATAAGAGAGACACTCTAGTCTCTACTGGACCTGCTCCAGGAGCTCCATGTCTCTCTTGTACTGAGGAGCCCAGAACTGAACACAGCACTCCAGGTGTGGCCTCACCAGGGCTGAGCAGAGGGGCAGGATCACCTCCCTTGACCCGCTGGCAATGCTTTTCCTAATGCACCCCAGGACACCATTGGCCTTCTTGGCCACAAGAGCACTGCTGGCTCACAGACAGTTTGTTGTACACCAGGGCCCTAAGGGCCTTCTCCACAGAGCTCCTTTCCAGCAGGTTGTCCCCTAGGGCTATTCCTCCCCATGTGCAGGACTCTGCACTTTCCCCTATTGAGTTTCAGACAGTTCTTCTCTGCCCATCTCTCCAATCTGTCAAGGTCCTTCTGAAGGGTACAGCCTTCTGTGGCATCAACCACTCCTCCCAGCTTTGTGCTGTAGGGAACTTGCTGAGGAGGCCTCTGCTCCTTTATCCAAGTCCTTGATATAAAAGTTAAACAATACTGGGCCCAGTACTGAACCGTGGCAGACAGCACTCGTGACAGGCCTCCAGCTATAGACCCTGTGCCACCAATTGTGACCCTCTGGAATCTGCTGTACAACTAGTTCTCAATCCACCTCACTGTCCACTCACCCAGCCCACACTTCCTGAGATTACCTATGAAGACAGACTAAAAGCAAGGCAATGACTGGTTTGACATCACCTGCTGTCTCACAGGATTAAACAATGGAACTGCTAAGGTACTGGCAGTGGTTACTCCTTGCCTCACTGATGGATAAAAATACACCCAGCTACCAGTGGATTTGTAATTGCAAAATGGGTGCTCATATTCTTCAGTGACAAAATAACATTTGAGCATTACTTAAATATTCCTTCCTGAGTGACACTGAAAACAAGAAGTGTCACTTTCACATGTATATAAAATGTAAATTTTATGTAAAATAGCCACGATCCAAGCATGAGCTTTCGATACAAACTATTTGCATTCTTTGCCCATTAATACTAGCTAAAGAGTTGATAGCATCAGAGTCTTCTTATATAACAGCATAGAATGCAATTGTTATTGGATGAAATAACTTTCACTTACCTTTGATCCTGGATTTCCATTAAGGCCAGGTGGTCCAGGGTCTCCCATTTCACCCTAATGATATTGTTTGAGAAAACAAAAAAATCCAAGTTTACTGCTATGTCTCCCAATATCAGCTATGTACACTGGCAGCGTATGTAGTGTGTACAAGTCAAAAAATACCTTATTTCCTTTTGCTCCCTCCATTCCAGTCTCTCCCTGAAAATACAACCATAAGAAGTTAGAAATTTAACTAAGATCAACTAAGAGTTTCATCTGCTACCTTAAAATATTGTAATACAGTTTGCAAACTTAAATATTGAGAAAACATTAAAGAATTTCTGATGCCTTGTGCAAACTCAGAAAGGCATTACTCTTGCAACTTAATTTTGTTTGCAGGTTTCCCCCAATGTTTTAAGGAAAAAATGCTTGAAAACACTACATTTGCTTATGAGCTTTTCCAGTCAAAAGCCTTCTCTTCACCTCTACATCTCTTCTGGTACCCAGTATTCACCTCCAAAACCACACATTATTACAGCAGGACTTATTATAAGATGTTAATCACAAATATCTGAGAATCCTTGAGTTTTGTATTAAAAACCATAACTATTTAGTCAAATATCGTAAGAGAGGACAATATTAATTAAAAATAAGTAACACAGGTAAAGAGACTCTTACAAAATGAGTGTTCTGAAAACATGCCCTGAAATAACAAAGATATTAATTTGTGTTAAGCGCACACAAAATGGCTGTATGAGAACAGCCTGATGTTAAATGACACACGGGTGGCATCAAAACAGAACAGTTCAGGCCACATAAAACTTTGTGAAAAATCTGAAAAAAAGAAGTTTCAGGAAATAAAAAACCCCATGTGCTTTAAGCTCAGTTCACGGACTGTATAAGCAACAGAAATGCTGAGGAACAGGGCATCTCTGTTTTTTATTTATAACCTGTGAGACCTTGATGCACATGAAAAAAAGAGACATACAAATGTTATCCCACATAATCCCTGAATCTAATGAACGTGTACAAAGAAGAGAACTACAGGATGAATACAGAATGAAAGTAATCTCACATGTGAATTACTCACATCTGTTCAAAACAATGCTATACTTACTGGATCTCCCTTGTCCCCTTTTTCAGAAGGCTCTCCCTAAGGAAATACAGGGAAGAGGTTAACACAGATTTATTAGAAATGGTAAATAGTCAATATTTTTGGTTTTGATGAAGAGTCCTGGAAAATGTGGCTCTTTTAAACCTGTCTAAAATAAAAATATATGGGCTACAAAAGTTTACTTGAGGGATGATGTTTATTTAATGCCAAGACCATGACATCTCTGATCCTTTTAAGCAGGAGCACAAAGGAGGGTCAGGAACAGAGCTAAAGAGAGTGATCATGCATCCAAACCTGAAAAATTCTCAAACACAAGTGCTTTATAACACACAAAATCACTAATCTGTGATGCCAACAGAGTCAAAATAATGTTTCTGCCTGCATGAAAACTATTTATATGGAAGGATATGACCAAAGAAACCAACTGGAAACCTCACAGCTGAATGGCAAAACACTTACTAACCAGTAGATGAAGAACTATGTACATCACACGTTCCTAGAAAAGCAAAATACACGCCTGTTCCCCAATAACATCCCCACCTCAATCATACTGGAAAATTTGTGCTTACACTAAAATATACTAAATTAGAAAGCTTATTTGTAAATTTTAATACTTTAAAGCTTCATGTTTTTTCATATAGATATTGAAGATTGCATTAATAACTTGGAAAAGTATGACTAGCACCTAATTCATGAGGCAGTCTCTGATCATAAACTTATATAAAATAATTTTAAACTGGTATTGAGTAAAAGTCTAAATGTTTTTAAAGCTTAGGACTTTGGGAGGTGGTAGAACATGGAAATTTACTTGCATATGTAAATACCATCCCAAGGAGGGGCTTGAATAAAGTACTAAGGAGATTTAGAGATTGACAACTTTTCCTATGCCCAAATATATTTTCTTGATCCCCTCTACATTTTACAAGATTTCATTAATAATCAGTACATTTAATCAACTTCTAGTATAACACATGAGCACAGAAGTAAGGAATTGACTTACCTTTTCTCCTTTTTCTCCAGTCATTCCCAATTCTCCTTTTTGACCCTTTTAACAAAATTAATTGCATTTAAAATCTTTATATTCTGGCAAATGTAAATAAACCCCTTCTCTTCTTTAAGTGTACCTTGTTCTGTGTGGGCCACAAACTCTTAACTATTATTGCAATGGAAATCAAGCTTCAAACATCTGCAAATGAATTTAAATGACTGTTTCCTATAGCAGATCTGCAGGCTTCTCAATAAAATGTTGTCAATTCTGTCACATATCCAGAGAACTTGTCTCTTCTCTTACAAGTTTGAAAGGCATGCAATTGTTAAAACATTTTTCAGCTGTTTACACAGGCCAGATGACTATAAACAGTGTACTGCCACATGGTGTGGATTCAAAATTTGACTTCCATTTAATTTTTAGAGGCTGCCTATGAGTACTTTTGGTATAGAAAGTCTCACTGTTACAGAGAAACTGCTTTAAATACTAATTATTTACTATTCAAAATATTTTCTGAATCTCAGCTTTTTCAGAATCTTTCCAATATAACTGGCAGTACAGCTCATCTGACTTCTCAGACGGGGTTCTGGAAACCATACATAATTCTTTCAGCATTTTCCCTTTCTATTTATACTAGAGGAGAAAGGATCAGATGCTGCCACTGCAGGACAGCATGATGAGTTGGGTATTGGACCACACAGATCCAAGTGCCAGTCATCTCAAAAACCTTTTCCTTCAAAGTCCACTGAGATAAACCAAAGTCCATTGAGATAAAACTGTGTTAAGGGTGGCAGAGACAGGTTAGATAGGCACTTTGAAACATCTCCAAATTCATCCCAAATGCTTACAATGTCTCCCTTCTGGCCTTTAAGTCCAGGGGTCTCAAGTAATCCCAGTAGTCTTGTATCACTCTGGAAAGAAATATCACCACAAAGATCAGAAAATAGAAGATGTCACTGTTTAGTTACAGTAATTTATTTATTTACTGTAACAATTTCTTGTAATTTACCAATTGTAAATTCAGAAGTACTAATTTACTACTAGAAAGGCATAATAAATGCCTATGCAGTACAGCTAGGTAGTGTATTGCAGAACACATCCTTTATCATGCATTAACACTCCTGCCAGATTAGCAGAAGATGAACAAAAGCGTAAAAGGGAAATGTCTGTGTCGAATATTGCTATGCAAATCTGTGATTTTTTTAAGCTCAACACAAAGAACATATTTTTATGCTCATTGTTACAATACATTTCTCAAGTATGTTAGAAAAGAACAAAAAAACCCATTCTGTAAAAAAACCCACAAGCTTTTTAGTTTTGAGGAGCATGAAATGAAAAAAAAAAAAAAAAAAAAAAAAAAAAAAATTTAAATTTATTAAAGAA
>VZRN01003662.1:796312-808300 GCA_013397935.1 Dasyornis broadbenti | reverse complement strand
AAAAAAAAAAAAAAAAAAAAGTAGAACTAATTTAAGTCTATTAGAGTAGTAAGACAAAAGGAGAGGGAACGAACATGATCACCAGGCTCCTCACATTGCTCTTCAAAGAAGACAGAGAGATTAAAGGAGCAGGGGTTCAGGCTGTATACTTGCTCAGATATTGAACTGCATTTATTTACTCTTCTGTACAAGGTAAAGACACAATAAAACACAAAGCAAATGGTTTTCTTTTCACAAAGTCAGACTCAGACTTCCTAAGGGGAACATGTTTTTTTGCAATGACAAAGGAAAAAGCAACAAAAATCCAATGAGCAGAAAAATGAGCTCCGGTCTAGACCCAAGGAATCCAAGTCCTAGAATATGTGCCATTGAGCTGAGCAGGCCAACTCCTTTTGCAATATTCCAGTTTCTGTATCTCTAAGATGGGAAAACATAATGATGAATAAAAGTGCCATTTACATCCTGTTAATGTTTTCAGAAGTCGGTAACTAAATATATATATTGAATAAAACCAATAATTATTTTAGAAATGTTGATTTCCTGAAGGATTTTCTTTGGTGTTTGGGGTTTGTACCACTGTTAGTACACTAATTATCAAAATCAGCTTCAGAGCAAGAGGCAGACACCAAGATACCTGGGTATTGAATAGCTACCAGTGGACTGATCCAGGTGTCTGTTATTATCAGTACACTACAAATTACGATTTATAATGAATTGGGGTTTTTTTATGCATGCATGGAGCAAAAAAATAAAAAAAAAAGAAAAAGGCTATTAGACCAAATAACTACCTTTATGGGTTTTGCATTTTCATAAGTAATTTCCTCTTTACAACCCAATGTAAATAAAATACACAAAATTTAAAAAAAAAAATCTTAGTTAATAATGAGTTGTTCCAGAATAATCTAAAATTACTGTGAATTATAATGATTCTGAAACATTTCTTGAACAGATTGTGATGTAGTTTCAATTTCTTTGTGTTTTGGTTTAATTTTTTATTTTAACGTGTAGGAGAACATTTTAGATTAAACTGATCTGTATCCCCTTTCCAAAGATGTTTAGAAGCAAGTTTGGCTAAATGACCTTATAGCTATGTATGGAAAACTGGTACGTAAGAAGGATGACAAACAAAAGCCTTGAAAGCCCGAGCAAAGGATAACAGAGGCCTGAGAGTACATAAGTGTAAATCATGAGGCATCATCTACCCATCTCTGAAGGAAAGCAACAAACAGTATAGGGCAGAACTAGTTTCTTGGCAAAAAGAAGAGAAGAAAATGCATTTATCGACCACACGCAAAGCATCTCATTTACGCTGAAAGTGCAAAAGACATAACAAGAAGGAATATAAAAATAGTCACGCCTTGCAGAAACAGGCACAAAGGAAGAATGAGGGAAGCGATGCTCCAGTACTGTCTCCCACCCCATCAAGGATCAATGCTACTACTTATCCTCAGCAGGTTCCTCTCACCTTCATTAAAGAAAGACTGCTGATCTTGGTTTGCTGTTCAGCACAATTTGCTGCTGCAATCAGCAATTGTATTTATAGTGCTCTCTTTCACTGTATACATGGATCAAGTAAATTATGCTTTTAAAGGCTTGCACTCCAGCCTCCTTAGAAATCACTCCAATAAAGTGATTGATGCTGACCCAGAAAAATCCTGGTTGCAATAAATTATTTAAATACATTGTGCAATTACTAATATTTATTACAGCAGTCAGAAATTACCACACAGCAATCAGAAAAATTGCAAATAATCTGCTAAGAAACAGAGAAATTAGAGAAACAGAAAAACCAGTAATAATTATGATGGGTCTTAAGAGTCAGTACATTTCTTGGTATCAGTTTCTCATGGTTCCTAGAAATACCTACACAAAGAAGCCATACTAATATCATCAGGGAAAAAAAAGGTGTTAAAATACCTATAACAATTCAAATATGGTAAATATGCCAACACTTTAAACACCAAACCGAAAGAAAAATCTTGTGAGATCCCTAAGAACATGCATAAAATGATAGAAAATGACACCACCCTTCCTTGTGCTGTAAGGAATCTCAAAAACCTCAGAATATCACTCAAATATCATTTTACCAATGCAAATAACTGAGGCACACTGAAAATTCAATACTGGAACGTGAAACACTGCTTGATGTCTTCAAGGGGCTGTGGACAAAATCACCTTTTGTCATACTATGTAACAGTGTGGGGGAAAAAGGCAAATTACTGGTGCATACATCTGACTGAGTGAATCAACGGCAAAACAGAGAAGCTGTCCTTTTCTTTGAAAACCTCTTTTTTGTCCTTGATGGGAATATCCCATTCCCATCATAAAATGTGTAGGAACTAATACGTTTGTTGTAGCAGCTGGAGACTTAAGTTAACTCTAGGAGGCTCTGAATATTTACTTAAAGAGATTTTACATATTTAGAACATTCTACTTGAATCAGTAAGCCAGCTCCTCTTTCATCTGGAATCAAACAGCATTTCCTTGTTAAACAGTTAATTGCTCGTAACAGAGTCATTAAAATCTTGAAACCAGACAGCTGAAGGAAGAAGAAAGTTAGTAAGGTGTACAGGATTTAAAAGATTACTAATTTACAGACACCAGCTGATCTACATTTTTTTCCAGAATATTATTCATTAGGAAATAAAAGCCACTTTAAGAACACTGAGAGCCTTATAATGATAAGAAATGTGATTTTTAGAGACAGATGTGTGTAATTTCCTGAAGATCATCACCGTTTGTATTTCCTCTTGCAGAATTAACCTTAAAGGGACTACCAGGATAAAAGAGATTCATAAGGAAGAGGTGGGGAATGAGGTACAATAAATATGGTATTGGTAGAGGAAAGAGCACTGGTATCAGTGAAAGCTCCTTAGCAGGTAAAAGAAACTGGTAAAGAAACCAAGGTGAAAACCAAAATACATAAAACTTGAACACATACATATGAAATAGCAGACCGAATACAGAAACTAAATCTCCAGGTGTGAAAATGCTCTATGCTTAATTCCTAATACAAGCTTCTAAGGTGATATACTGATTTGGAATGGATTAAATATCAGAAATAACAGAGAAATCCCTTCAGTGATAAAAGCAGCTGGAAAGGCATGTTTGACATGAATTAAACTCCAGAATTCCTATTCAAAGAAAGATTTTTGCACTCATCTGAGAATGTTATTTAAGAAAAACATTCTGAATATACATGCTCTTTATAGTTATGCATTCTAATATTAAAAGAAATTAATGTCCTCCAGGCTCGACCGGCATGACTTAAGTTGTGATACACACACGAACCATTATACTGGGCAAATAATGCTGTAATAGTATGTCATCAGTCTTTGAATGACATAGTTTTCTGGTCAGATAGGTTACATACTCCCAAATCAATTAAGCAAGCTTCTGTATTCTCTTACAATGGCAGACACTACCAGTGCTTAAATGATTTGAAGTATCTGCAGTAAGAATGTAAAAGCTCTGTCACGCTGAACACCATCTTATGCAATTTTAACTTCTTTTTGCTATTAAATTCTTTCAGCTGCAGGTGGTTTTATATCTTACACAATATTTTTATTAGTCCATAATACCAAAGTAAGGCAAATTCTCATGGACTGCTAGCAGATATTTTCAAAATTATGCCTCCTTGTGTTTCTATTTTACTCTTAGAATCATGATAGAGTTGATCAAGAAAGAAATATCAAGTACAGTTTAGAGAAATTAGGTTTAGAAATAGGGAGCTGGTGCTTCACACTAACAGCTAGGTGGTCCACACACCTCCTTTTTGAGATATACCAGTCAAAAATAAGTGAGTAGAAGATGGATGGGAGGCAAGACACATGGCAGCAAGACAGATGACACAGCAGGTACGTGACTGGAGTGTGGACTGAGACCGTAAAGGGATGCAGAAAGGGGGCAGGGAAGAAATTACTTTTTGAGTTAATTTGGAAAGTGGCTCACAGGGATCAAAACTGTAGTCATTTCTACCTTAGATACTTAAGTCATAAACCTACACAGACACTAAATCAAATCTCCTTACCTCATTATAATGTTTGTTCAATGATTCCAGAATTCCTTCTAGTCCAGAAGGACCCTATATAGAAAAATATACATCAGAAGGTCATTTTAATTTAACTAATTTAATGTTTACACATCTGTATTTAAAGACCAATGGGTATGTAAAAGAGTTTTGACTGTCATTTGAGTGTACAGTAAATTATTTCCTGTAACTTCAGCATTTCTTTTTTTCTGGCACAGAGGAAGAACAAAGCTAGTTTTTAAATCTCTGATTTTTGAAAACCAGTAACTTAGTTTCAAGTGAATTGGTCTGTCAGAGAAGGCAGAAGTGAAATCCATATAAATTTTAATACAAGTCCCTTATGGTATGAACAACATTCTTGATCTACAGAATTTCAAAACTCTTTCCACTAATTCAAAGCACAAGTTCTGATGTAGAAGCAGCTCCTAGCGTGAGTAAACCAATAGATTTTAAACTTGAGAGTACAGTAAGTGAAATTGAGGAATGCCAGAATTCTCCAGAATATTAACTTCCTAGTTTTATTAGTATTTCAAGTTTGTACTTAAACACACACCTTTCATCAAGAAATTCAACAGTGGAAAAGGAATTTCCTGCTCAAATGAACACTTAGAGACTGAAAAATGTGCTTGGGAAAAACATTTCTGGACATTAAATCCCCCCATTTTTACACACAGTCTGCCAAAAAACATGCCCTCAATGAGATTTTTAAGTTTGGTAGATGGAGCAGAACACAGAAAGCACAGTCAAGAACTTACGAATCAAGACTCGATTAAATTTACAAATTAGCATAGTTACTCTGAGCTGAAGCCTTCACGTAATGCAATATGAACTACAACCATTCATGATGGCTGTGACTGCCTTAATAAGATTACACTATATCCAAGTAAGTCACTTAGCCTGATTGACCTGGATGTAACACAGGGCACAAAAGCAACTCTCCTCCTCTGGGGCTTCTTATAACTACAATTTACCCTCTGCAGCTTTTGTCTTAGTATGGACATTAGGAAAATTTGGAAGCCACATGAAATTTCTCATGTATCTCACTGCCTCCTTCTTCCTGACGTTGGAAGACATACAGGCCATAAATTTTTACATTCACGTTATTTCAAAGTGAATTGTCACATCAAATCTATGTTAAAAATAAGATCAACATAGTCATTATGTTTTCACTGAGATCTCACTATACTCTGATTTCTGAAGTTAATGGCAGAATTTTTACTTTGATATCCATATTAAAGCTAGCAATCCAGAACTGCGACTCAAGTGTGATGACACTGCCTAGATGTCTCAGCTTCAACACTTTAAAACTGTCGTGTTGAAATCTTGAACCCAGGATACTTGCAGGACTCTGAAATCCTGCAAGGAATAAAAAATAAGAGCTTATTCTCCCTTTTCATTTAACACCATGTTCTATGTTTCTTTTACTGCTTTTCCACAACTGAAAATTCTGCAGCCACACAACCCAGGAAGAACTTAATGTTATATTTGCCATAAACTCCAAACCCTCAGATATTATTTGTACATAAAATAAATAATTTTTGACAAGATGAAAAGTACATTGTACATGTCACTGTTTAGAAAAACAAACATAAACTTAACCCCCCACCGAACTGTCTCATGACTAAGGCAGTCAAGAACTTTAGGCATTTGGGTTGCATTCTTTACTATGCCACAGCCTTTGTGTTACCAGTTTAGTATTTCTGTTTTCAAAATATTGACATAAATAAAATAATTTTATCTTTCTATCATTCTTTCCGTAATAAAAACTATTAAAACAGGTGTACAACAACAGCAAATATTTTAATTCAAGACTTTTTTTTCCTAAACCATAGTGTTTTCCCTTCCACAGTTTCATAGCACCAATATAGTTGCACAAACCACTCTGAAGTCTCTACAGAGAAAGAAAGAACTATCAGCATTGGTTTCAAAGTAGAGAAGCAATGAAATTAACAGCAGTTGAAGAATTATTGTACCAGCAGTTTCCAGCTTTTGAATGAGAATTTTGCACATCTGCCACTTTGAAGCTCACTTGAGCAGGGTTTCCTTTTTCTTTTTTAATATCAAGTTGTGTAATTGAGAGAAGTGAAGCGCACAGAGTACAGTTGCATGAATAAGAAAAGAACTGAAAATGTGTCCTGATTGTTTTCCAAAATTGCAAACAGGTTTCAGATGTTATTTCTACAGACAAGGCAGGAATAGAAACACAAGTGCTTAAAGGGAAATATCTCCAAACTGTGAAATTACTGGGGTTTACAATATATTTCCCTCCCTTAACTTTTATAGTTCATCTGCATTTCTGTAAAGATGAGACTGTTGAAAAAGTCTACCCAATCTCACAGTCCATGCATAAAATGGATAACAAGGAAATTGCACAGGTTGCATCTCAAAACCAGGCCATTTCAGAGAACAGAGCATGCAAGTGACTCTGCAGTTCCTTTATCCTTGTTTTTCACATTGGTGCCTGCCCATTAAAAATTAGACACTGCTTTTCCGATTATCTTAATGCAAAACATTGTGAAACTCATCAGTGCAGATCTGCAATATTGTATAACTATTCCAAAGAGAAAATGGAAAGAATGATGAAAGCATGATGTCTGCTACAATAGAATACAAGAAATATATTACATTTTGATATGGATAAAAAAACTTAATGCATAGAAACAAGCAATATGACCAACCTTTGCCACACTACCATGTAAGCATTTCCAATATTCTAAGAAGTAGCTGAAAGTTCAGGAAAACCAGAAACGCTACTGACAATTTTCACTTATCATTGCTCTGATTTTTTTCTTTATTGTAATTAAGTGATAACATTCACTCACTTTCAAAATATTGGTAGCGGAAAGTCAGTATTTCCCGAGGCAGAGGAAATGAAATTTCCAAGGTGAAATGCTGACTACTTAAGATAACTAGTTTGGTGGCACTGACATATGTATTGAATCACAAGACCAAAAGTGTATGTAATTAAATGAAGTACAAGTGAACTTCTAAATTGCATCACGTGCGATACAGACAAAAATGAAATCCTATTTCAGTTTAAAACTTTAAGGAATGACACAAAGCTAACCTTCCAAGCAAAAATACTTGAGAAGATAAAAGATATGAAGTTGAACCTCTTGCAAAGGTAAATGATAAACTGAATTATGGACTTCAAGGGCTATAGCAATTGTGAAACGAATCAGTTACATCTATTGGTTGAAAACAATACCTTAGTTTTAGATGTACCGGTTTAAGAAAATGAATAATTGTGATTACAGTCTACTAGCCTGTGATTTAGCACACCCTAAGGTTCTTTCCCACCTCTGCCACAGATAGGTTGGACAAGAACCTGTTTGGCCCAACAGACAGTCCTGTCTTTCTTACCTTTACAAATCAGTGCTGACAACATTTCACTTCTGCCAAACAACAACTGGGCAAAAATCAGACTCACCTCAAAGAATGCTATTATACTGGTACAAGTCTGTAGCACAACACTAGCTTAGCACTCTTCCGATTTTAAAAACAAGCTAAATCACTAAAATGGGAACTATTGAGAAATGGAATTCCTCCAGTCATAACAGTTCCAGTAGAGACAGAGAAAATTCAGACAGAAAAGATAAAGTTAACCCTCAATGGGGAAATGAGCATAACTCCTTTTCCTGTCCTCTAGCCCATCTATGTAAATAGATATACCTGCTGATTCATGTAAAGGTATAAATAAAAAAATTAACTCCCCCCCAACCTCAACAGTGAGAGACATCAGTCAGCCATTTTCCAGGCAGAACAAACAGCAAAAGAAACTATCTCCTCTTATGAGAACTCTACACAAAATGAGGCAGATAGTAATTCTACAACCTAAGACCAGAAAAGCACTTTGCCTAAGTGAAAAGTGCAAAATTGGGCCTGTACATCCTTAGGCTGAGGATACCAAGGCCAGATACATTTCATACATTACAGTTCAGGAGACAGCATGCTGAAACAGACTGCCCAGAGAGGTGGTGGCATCTTCCTTGCTGGAAGAATGATTCTGTAAAATGATTGAAGAATCGTCTGGACACAATCCTATGCTTTCGGATGATGCTGCTTGAGCAGGGAGGTTTTATCAGATGACCCACAGAAATCCCTTCCAATTCTACTCATTCTGTGATTCTGCAATTTGCTTTTAAATAAAAAGGTGTGGTATCTAGAAAGTCAATGCATTATACATAATGCAAAACAAGCTGTGGTCTGCTGGGGACCCCTTCTGTGTTGCTGAATCCTATAGACATTTTGTTAGCAGCTATGGCAGAAGAAAGCAATCAGCTCAGTTCTGCAGTCTGATCAAAATGCTGTTCTTACAACCTCATAGCATCCTATTATCATAGTAATTCTTTTTGTTTCATAAAATCAGCATTTCAATTTCAGTGAAGAGCCATGCCAAGCAGGGTAACAGCATATGAAAGAGACAGTCTCTCTTTCACAAGATTTTAGAAGAAAATGGAAGAAGGCAAATATATAAAGTACATTTGAAGGGTAGAGAGATACTGATTTTACAATCACAATTTTCAGAATGCTTGTGAGAGCAAAGTGAATGGTGCGTTTAACAGAAGGTTTTCACTGCTATCCAGGCACTTTACATGTGGAGAAAGAGTCAAAAAGCACTAGAGGGAGCTGCTGCTCTACTTGGATTCTTGTGTTCAGCACAAATTGCTACCCACTGGATTGAGACAGGTGTGAGCACGCATCTTGGCTCTCCTGTACTGAAAAAAGAGAACAGTACTCAAAAACAACATCAGATAGCAAGGATGCATTTTTCGAATTCTGAACAAGAAGGGAATCAAAGAACGCTTTAAAAGTCTGTAATATATACTAGATTTTAAGCAAATACTCAAAGAAGGAATATATTCTGTGGGTTTACAAAAATATTTTTATAGCCGATCAATAAAAATCCTCATTGATTCCTTGCCTTTTGTGAACACAGGATTTGCTCCAAAGGGGAAAAAAAATGACACAAAAAAAAGGATAAGGGAAAAATGACACAAAAGAAAGGATATCTGGAAGAAATTTCATAGAAAGTCCCACTTTAACTGAGTAGTTTCATTACCAGACGCCAATCAATCTGTGTTTCTGACAGTGATATAAGATTTTAACCGAAGCTCTGCAGATGATGTTAAGGGACTAGAAGCTCACTTCAAGCATTCATTTTACTGAAAAAAAGTCCCCAGAAATTAGGTTAGGAATAAAAAGAAAAAAGATGAGCTATTGAGAGAAGGTTAGAAAAGTCTTAAATGCTGCCATGCGACAAGTAGATTTTTGACTGTTAGAAGGTGATTTACAATCCTGTCACATGAAAGCACAGCATGTACGCTAACTGCAATTTTTGTAACTTTCCAGTTTTCTTTAATTTTACCCCGTTCTTTTCCCCACAAATCCCTATCTGCACACACTGTTATTAGGACTGTCCTCTACAATAAATACCCTGAGTATTGTATCCTGTCCACCAATTTCTTTCTTAAAGAAGCAGAACTTTGATTCTCACCATTATTTTTTTTTTTTTTTTTTTTTTTGGTCAGTACTGAGCACTTGACTGTTTTAATACTTAAATTAAATACTTTACATCATGGCATTAACTGATAAATAAATTAGTTAAATTTATTAATTTCAAACACTCACTGTATACTGTAGCTACTCTAACAATTAATGTCTGAATCTCCTTTCTCTCAAAAACAAATTTCATATTCTTTTGAAACATCAGCCAAACCCAAAACTTATTTATACTGGAGAGTCTAGTTTTTACATTTTCAGTCAATCTGTTAACCACTTTGTACCCTGTGTATGCCAAACTTATGACAGCAATCACCCTGCAGGTGTGACTGTTCTTTTGCACTTTAGAAAGGCCAAAGTAAAGGCTAACACTGCATCCACAGGCATGAAGAAGCTGCCAACTATTAGGAGAGAAGGGTAACTGGAAGCACAGAAAAACTGAATATGGTTTGAGCCTTGAAAAAGAGAGGGGGAACGATGCATCATGTTGAAGTTTTTTTTGGTGCGTACAAGCTGTGACACTTGAAATATGGGGATACTGCCAATGCACTTTAGCAGGCATTACTGCTTTAGAGTGTGCCTTTTCTATGTGCTATATTCTCAGTGTTGGAAGAGGAACACAAGATGGTGGTATAGCTTCATCCAAAGAAGGGAATGCATCAAGACAGTTATACCAGAAACAAATACTTTCAACCAATATTTAGGCCATGACTGCTTGAGGGATGCTTTTCTGTACGTAGTGCTAGGCTACAGTACCCAATACAGAGTTCCTTGCAGTGATGTTGCCGTGCTGACAAAGTCGAGCTTTCCACTTGCTGTAAGAAAATCTGAAATATGTCTCAGTAATAGAAGCGCAATTTAGCTTCCACTCAAGATTTCTGGTATATCTGTCAAAGATCATACATCTTCACAAGCCTGACCTGCCAGCAAATCTAGGATGACAGAAATCTGTAACAGAGAAACAGCTTTTCACTGGCTCACAAAAAGCTAAGTAGATTAGGACTAACATTGACCTCTGCTATGGTTTGCTTTTTTATCCTTTAAAGGTTATTTTTGGCACTTGTATTAAGAAAGATTCTGCATCACTCCTTTCCTCTGTTTGGCCTCCTGCAGTCTGCAGTACCATTTCAGCATTAGGACTGTGCAAAAGAGTCAAACAAGCAAGGCTGCTCAGTATGATTATACCCAGGGAGAAGAGTGAGAGGGAGGGGTTTTTAACTGTTTGGTTTTATGCAGGATAAATGAATTCCATCATAAACTCCTCTTTCTGAACACATTTTGCAAGAAAAAAATATTTATGAAAATTATGCAGTTTTTGCTTTAGATGAGGGTAGATTGACATCTGTTTCATTTTAGTCATTTTATCCCATGCAGCAGTGCCTTATTCTTTTCTCTGCATAGAAGATAAGGCTGAAGCATATAAATCAAATGTTCAGATGCATAAACCACTAGCCTATATCTATTTCAGGTAAGCAAAAGAAGGGATTATGTATTTTTTGTTTTATATTAAGAATGTAAAGCAGCACAAGTTTACACAAATAGCTGTTTTGTATTTGTGCATGACAGCATTTTTGCAATACAATATACAGAGGTTTTACAAATGTTACCAAGTCTTCCTCTACCAAAAGAAGGCTGCATTCATTCAAGACTAATATACATCCATGCCTGACTTGAATTTTAAATCCTTTATCTTTAAAAAAAAAAAAAAAAAGAGAAGAAAAAGAAAATCCCAAACCTCTTAGATCTGAGCTAAACCCTTTAGTTCTTCATACTACAAATCCTTTCATAAAGTCATGTATTTCTTAATCTTTTTAATTCTTCAGTCAGCTCATTTGAACTACAGCTGAATGCTCATTCCAGTGCTGGGTATAATCCTCCCCACCATTCAGACAGTTGGCACATGCTTCACACAGTCCTTCATCTTTCAAATTACCCCTCTGAGACAGAAATTATCCCTTCTTCTACAGAGCATCATGCATTTTGCAAAGGGAATGAATGCACAGTATTCACAGTTAGCATACATGGCCAGTCTTTCTTTGAAATGCCAATTTCTGCTTCTTCTGCTGAAGTTTCCATCTTGTTCTTTCCCTCCTTTGTAGCCACTCTTACTTGTGGACCCAGCCCTTTTATTTTTGTTGTATTGAAAGACTACCAGCAGTAGCTGTTTGATATAGCAGAGTACACACAGATCAATTATTTTGAACTGTAATTATGATCCAGTCACTTGCTATACAAAAGCTAACAAAATCCAAGGACAGAGTGAAAATTTCCCATTCCCCTTGTTAGTTACTCACAGGAGGTCCTGGTGGCCCCGGTTTTCCTGGAAGGCCTGGTTTGCCTCGTCTCCCCTGGAAACAAAAAATTACAACAGAAATTTATAAATGCTGTGGTTAGGGGCGGATTTGAAATAGTAAGAAAAGATTGACTGCCTTACGTGCTAGCCAAAAAAAAAAAAA
>VZRN01003662.1:702752-794431 GCA_013397935.1 Dasyornis broadbenti | reverse complement strand
TTTTTTTTTTTTTTTTTTTTTAAAGTAAACTTCCCTTAGAAAGTATGAAAAACAGGTAATAATGTAATAAACAAAGATAAATTGCTCCATACTTTTAAAATAGTCCCTCTGAGTTATAATGATCTACAGTGTTGACTTCTTGAAGCACCTTCCTTTTCCTGTTTGAACTTATTTAAAGTATCCTGAGGATGACACTTAAAATCATAGCAGTCTAAACAAAGTATCAAGGAAGTGTCAGGATGAAGAAGACAGGGCTTTGATTGGCAGACACAACTGTGAATGAGGTGTTAATTACACAGGAAAACATGGAATATGTTGGGAAGGCAATTTTATCTCTGTTTACAAGACAAGCTAAAATGTGATTTATGACATAGGAAAGAGAAAACCTGATGAACTTCCTGAAAAAAGTTATTAAAAAAAAATGGGGATAGTTAGTTTTCACTGTCATTTACTAATTACTGTAACAAATGCCCAGTGAAACACAGAAGAAACATTTGCCCCACTTCTTATCCAATCATTATATTATTAGTCATTATGCAATGTTGCATGCAAAACAACCACACAGACCAATATGAGGCATAAGCTCTTTATAAAGTAATAAAAGTCCTTTTTTTTGCCTCCGAGCACCTTTATAAACTGTCTGGTATTTTAAATTAAATACAGAAATATATGAAAGGCCACTACCTTTCAGCAACGCCTTTCAGATACAGAAACTGCAATGTTAGGAATACCCAAAGCTCCACCTACTTGTAAGCACTCCTGCTTCTCTGTGACTTCTCAGCACCAGCAGGAAAAAAAATAAAATATATATACTATAGCAACAGTGTAAGTACAAAACATTAGTTTATATTTTTGTTTAGCATAATTAAAACAATTAGAAGAATGTTTTTGACAAGCCCATTATGATGTTGCCTTGAGCAGATCATGAGCCAGACCATGACTAAATATTTAGAGTTGATTTTGAATCATGCTTCTGGCAAGAAGGAAGTGAAAAACATCTCAGTGTCCTCTCTGGTTTATAGAGTGGGCTTAGCAGAGAGCCACAGTTTCCATGTCCTGCTCAGCAGCGGGTCTTGGCAGCCCCGTGAGAGCTGGACTTAGTGTCAGACTGCTGTGCAGAGGGCAGACAGCCTGCACAGGAGGCCTGTTACCTTTATTTAGCTGAGTTCACTGATCAAATACTGAGGTTATAAAACCACTCAAAATAGAAGTAAACGTCCTAAGCATCACATCCTTCCTTTAACTAAATAAAAAACGCAATACCACCTACACTAACTTAAAAATGATACGTGGTGTCAACAAGTTGTCTAAAGCTACTTCAAATATCTAAAGAAGACCAAAACAGTTGCTGTTTATTTCCTTTGTACTGCATACAGTTTTGTTGGCAATCAATGTGATAAGTTTTCTAAATGTTACTGATATTGTATGCTGTCCCCTTGACTCCTGAAATGCCTGCCCCTAACTAATTTGTACAGCTGGCTACTTTCCTCTTTCCCAAAGGACAGACTGTAGCTAGATCATTCAAATAACCAATCATTCAAATAACAACTGCTGTGTTAGGGGCAAAAAGAGATAAAATACTAAAAATAAAGTAAATAAGAAATCATGTGCTGCAGGAAACCCAGCTGAGTGCCTAGCTGAAGTACATGGTCAGCTGCATTCCTTATTCCTCTCTTCCTTCACCCCCTTTGTGAATTGAAATGACTTGATGAGCTTTGCCTGACATGAGATGAAAAGCTGTTCAGAAGAGAGGCTCTGGTCATCCTTCCATAGGCTTTGTGCTCTGCTTCTGACTGCTGCCCCTGAGCACTGCTGCAGGTCCAAAACACAGTGCAAGAACTCAAAATCTGTACTGTAAACTCCTGCTGTATCATGTCGTATCCATCTCTTCACATCTCTCTAACTTTAGAGGAGTAAGATCTCTAATCCTAGTGTTTAAAAATAAGCTGAGGATTATTTAAGGATAAAATCAAGCAGTTATGTAGGAACACTGATATGATTTATAGAATTAATAATTTACAAAACCTACACTTGAGTATGAAGCAAAAGTTGCTTAGAATAAGTCCATGTGAATTTTCAAGGGAAAGTGCTAATTAGTGGTTCTTGAAACATCATCACATTTCAAAACAGGAGCTAGTTCTAGAGAAAGCAGAAATCTGGGCTTTAAAGTCTTAACTGCTGTAGTTGTTATGCAAGATTAATGAGGTTTATGTAATTTGTTTGCCAAGCTAAACTACGATTCTCTTGGTTAATCCTCAAAACCAGAGTGACAAAGGCACAGATATAACCAAAACAGGAGGCAGGTGGAGAGTAAAGACCCCCGTCTCAGAGTGCTAACCCAGAGATGCCCCGTCAGCACCTTGGGTACCCAAACACAGCCACACGAGTGGAGCTCAGGGCAGTTAAGAATGTTTCTCCAGATGCCCAAAGTTGGCAGCAAACAGCCAAATTCCAGTGCCTACAATAACTCAGATTATTGCAAGAGTTTAGAAATTCTCTCCCCTAAATTGAAAATCTATGTTGCAGACAATGAAGCCTTCTTAACTTCAGTAATACAGCGTTAGGACTTGAATGTACAATTCCTTCTTCAATCCTATTAACTTTGGCCTTGAGGACATATTATGGTAATGATTATATTACAAATTAACCTCTGAATTAAATGTTAAACCTGAAGAAAATCAGGAAATAAGCCCAGAAGGCAAGAAATTAAGCCATTTGCAGAAATCAAGTGCAAGTCTGTTCCTCATATCCCACTAAAACCTTTCACAGAAACATGGCTCACAGAAGAATGGAGCACACAGAGCCTAATCCCCTGTTTTGGGAGAAAAGTCAGTAGGGAGCTCCTCACTAATGCAGAAGCATTCCTGCACTCAATCTTGGGTTTCCAAAATCATTCCAGGAATGATTTACAAAATCTCTAGTTTCTTCATTGTGACATTAATATAATGCTAAACAGGAATGCCTAGCCAGACTACAGAAAATTCAAATGCATTTAACAAATAAAAAAAAGTCCTTAAACAGGCATAGCAATGCCAAGAAGTTGAATGCCACAACCTATTTTGCCAACAGACTAGAAAAAATCCATCACAACTTTTCAAGTGTATCTAAAAAAGCTCAATTTTAATTCACAATCACTCAAAGAAATAGTTTTCAACTGTATTTAGATAGTTTATACCTTAATTTTTAATTATGAGAAATAATTTCTTATTCTCTCATGCTTCTATACCTTTTGCTAAAAGACATCAAAAGAAATAATAATAGAGTATTTGGAAGAGTATCTGAAAATTCCAAATTTCTACTTCTGCTATTCCATTAAAAGTGAGATTTTAATTTCTTCAGTGGAAATTAATAAGGGAAAACCAGAACTTTTTTAACTGACAAATCTGCCTTTAGCATTCTAAATTACAACCTTTTCATTCAATTTTTAAATGCCAAAGTGGAAAAAAGAAATATTTTTATGCTGTATCCTATTTTACTGGATATGTACTTCAAGGTAGAGACATTCTGGAAGAAAAACTGTTTTACATTAAGCATTTTGGACTGTTAAATATCAGAGTGAAGGAACATACAGAACTCCAACTTAAAGACGAAATCAGATTGGAGATTTGCATTCTTAAAAACAACTTTCATCAAAGTCAAGAGGGACCGGAGAAGATTAAAAGAGATTCCAGAACTCCAGAGCTTTAGCTGGGAATAAAATGTTTTGCATTGTGCCAGGAGGCTGACCTGCAATTATCAGAGCATTATCGTTGCTCTGTAGTTCATTTTACAATTGGTTAAGTACAACATTTACTTACTGAACTAGAAAACAAATTATGTCAAAGAAATATTTAAGTTCTAAAAATCAGATAAATGCAATCTGAATTTAAATTCATTTTGATGTCACTCTAAATAATTATGTTAAGAAAATCTAACAGCTCTCCCTCCATTTATTTATGAAGATTTTCCACTCTGTCATAATAATGTTGTTCATGCTTGATTAGAAAAACTTGTAATGTCAGAGAGTAAACTGATCATTAACATAAGGCCAAAAAATTGCAACTCCACATGGTCCCTCCAAACATGTACTTCTAGTGAAATCAATGCTGAAATACTAGATATGACAACAGACTCTCAGTTTTATGAGGTGTTTAATTTATTACTAAGATAATGCTAAAATAACTTCCTCTTAACCGAAGTATTTGCTATTATAAACATAACTATTGGAAATAAGGAAGTTCTTTCAAAAATATTTACTTCAGGACACCTGCAACTTCCCAAGGAATATAGTCAAGAATATGGCTGTGATATTGTGGAAAGATTTGTAAGTGCTTGAACTCAATTCACCACTGGAACCAGAGAAACTATCATGATGGAAAAATAATCTGTTTAAATACTTATAAAAGGTTTTTAAAAAAAATCTTACTAATCCATAAAAATGAAGTTGTTGGCAGCTATGCTGAGAATAAACTAGAGCTAGTCAAATAAAGACCACAGAATTGTCTGAGTTGGAAGGAACTCTTGAGATTACTTAGTATAATCCCTGTCCTCAAGTAGGATCAACTGTCCAGGACTGTGTCTATTCAGTTTTTCAATATCTCCACAGGTGGAAACTCCATAAACTCTCTGGGTAACCTGCATCACTATTTGATCAACTTCACAATAACAAGGTGCTTTCTTGCATTCAGACAGAAATTGCTGGTATTTTTGATTTTTTTTTTTGCCTGTTGCCTCTTTGTTCTGTCACCAACTACTGCTGAGGAGAATGTCTCCCTCTTCTTTATTCCCTCACATCAGGTATTTACACACATTGATTAGATTCCCACTGAGTCTTCTGCAGGCTGAAGAGTCCCAGCTCCCTCAGTCTCTGCTTTCATGAAATTGGCTCAACTAGCACTTTGCAGCCCTGTGCTAGACCCCCTCAAGAAATCTCTGTCTTCCTTGAGGTGGTCTCACCAGTGCTGAACAAAGGGGTAGGATATCGCTCCCTGACCTGCTGGCAATGCTCTTTCAAATGCAACAGGATATTGCTGGCCTTTTTTATACCACAAGGATGTGTTGCTGGCTCATGGTCTGCTTTTTGTCCAAATCATTCTTCTACACAAAGCTTTCTTCCAGACAGTTTGTTTCCAGTGTATGCCAATATCTGGGGTTACTCCTCCCTAGATGCTGAATTTTGCATTTGCCCTTGTTGAATTTCATGTGATGTCTCCTGCCCCAGTTCTCTGCTACATTCTGCCCCACAATGAGGACACTGGACAGTACTGGCTCTAGTAGCAACCAGTTGTCTCCAACTGGGCATTGTGCCACTCATGACAAACCTCTGGACCTTGTGCAGATGGTTTTCATTCCACGTCATCATCCATCCATCTAACCTGTATTTTGTCATCTTGTCTATGAAGTTGATGAGATAAAGCTATGGGAGATAATGTCAAAGGCTTTGCTAAAGCTAAGCTTGACATCCCCTGCTCACTTCTCATCCACCTACCTAGTCACATCATAGTACAAAACAATGTATTTGGTCAAACAAAATTTCCCTTTCATAAAACCATGCAGACTATCCCAACCACCTTCTTGTCCTCCATGTATTTGGAAACAGTTTCCAGGAAGATTTCTTTTTTCACATTCCCAGAGACTGAGGTGAAGCCTATTGGCCTTTAGTTCCCTGCACCTTTCTTTGTGATGATAGAAGTGATATTTGTTCTTTTCCAGTCTTCAGGAGCCTCTCCCAGTCACCATCACCATTCAAAATAATCAAGAGAGGATTGTAATGTGTGAGGCCCCCTGGACTTAGACAGCTGTGTCCTCCATCTGGGTACAAAAGTCTGACAGCAAACAGCTGTCAGTGCTCCTTCAGTAGCACTTGGGTCCTGTGCCTTGTGGCCACCATCTCTAAGAAAATTTTTGGAATTCACTGAAGTATTATATTTTAAAAATTGAATCATTTTCAGAAAAAAATAATATTTATAAAAAATGGATCAGGTTCAGGGAAAATCTCTGCTACAAAGATATCCAGCTGAAATTAAGCATTACAAGACGTGGAATTTTATTTTGGAACTATAAACTTCACTGCATTTAACGTAGTAAAGTCAGAGTCTGGAAAACTCCATTCAGCCTGTAAATTATAGATAGTAGGAATTTTTACGAATACACAGCAACATGACAAAATTATTTGAAGGCTTTAGAAAATTCTTTGCATGGAAGCTGAAGGACCATTGTTGAATTTTTTCAAAAATTAATGGAATGATGATTTGATTCTAGAGAAAAAACCGTAAATATCTCTTTAATATAAAGACTGCAGTACAAAAATCAATTGCTGAAGGCTAGTGGAGGATTAGTTACATACCCAGCGTAAAATAAAGTGCATATTTCGAAATGTGTCATTGAGAAAGAAACACTGGAAGAAAGAAATCAAGGAGACTTGCAAAGAATCTGTTGTTGATGTTCTTTCAAGTGGAAACTGGACTTCGGCAAAAGATTCACTTACCTAGAAAGTGTAGGATTATTGAGAAAAAGAATAGTTCTGCGGAATACAGGGATCCAGGAAGATGGCATAGTTGCCCACTGTGGTTTAAATTCCACACAATTCCAGGTTAGTACCCTATCTTACTAATTTTTGTGGATCAGAAATACTGGACCAGGGACTTTTCTGAGCAATGTGTAATTACCTTCTGAAGCTCCTGATGTCATTCTGAGCACTTGTGTAATAGTATCCAGTTGCTGCAGCAGTAACATGCCTGAAGCCAATGCGATGGACACTGAACAATTATGGATGAACGCAGTGCCTGCCCACAGAGTCATCTAGTATTTCTTATGCAGGAATGAGAGAAAAGGAATGAGAAGCTGTTTCTACTGGCCCACTTCTTTCAGTGACCAGAACTAAAGCCAAAAGCTCCCACTGAGCAAGGTCTCATGTCTAACACAAACCACTTCACTGAGGATAAAAAATCCTAAAACATTATACAAAGTCACTCCTTGCAGAGCAAGAGGAAACACTAGCCTTTTTTAAGAAGAGAAAATATGCTTGAGGGTGCCTTGAGCCAACATGAAAACACAACATTGACTAACGACTGTGAATGGCAGTGGTATCTTGGTAAAAGAAGAAACATAAGGGCACTACACGATCATACGAAATTTAACTACATTCACTGAAGACATTATCACAACACAGATGCCCTTTAAGTGAGTATTAAATAAGTCCCAGGTTGACTGAAGAATCAGAAGTAAGTTCACTGCGTGCTCTCTGAATATGACTAGGTTGTGTGTAAACCACTACTGATAAATGCTAGACTATTAATCTATTTGTTTATTCAGAAAAGGAATATTTATGCATTTTGCTACTAGAGCAGTATGAGATAAATAAAATGCTTATGAATCCAATTTTTACCATCACACTAATTATTCTCCATGACTGCATTGCTTCAAATTTTTAGCAAGTTTGCAATTTTCTCTTAAAAAGAGCAAAAAACTAGAACATGCATCCTGATACAAGATGTTTTAATGCTGCACAGAACTAGTCAAAGAACATTCAGGGCTTCATCTGTCACCTTCTGAACCATCTCCCCACACTACATTTCTGTAAACACATCACACTAGTGTACTCCTTTCCGCAAACCTTTTATTCTTTAGCATATCTCGAAAGTATCCAGGGAGACCAGCTAAGAAGATATTTCACACAATTCTGTCAACAATTTCCATTGCTGACCACCATTTAAACAAGTAAAAACCTACACTGTTCTTTCATGTGGGAGCAAGATTATAACCCAGGGTGATCATATAGTAATACATCAGATCACCAAGACACACAAAACGACATATTGAGTATTTTAATAATTATGCATTAGCTCAAATGACACCACATAACTCTATCTACAGTGCATCTATCAGACAAAAGCTGTTACCACTTTATTTCAAAAAATATGCTGATCCCCCTTTCCACTTGAAATAAATAAACCACTGACATCATCTAATTGAGTGATAATATAAATTTGCATTTCTAAGCCTATTTGAAGTATATATCAATAAGCATTTTAAGGTTGATGTAACTTTGAACTCAAAACCTACAGTTAGTTACCTTTATGTTTATTATAACTACACTTATCCTATTTCTATAATAATTATTTTACATATTTTTATGATAGAATTATTATACATATTTTTATTATGTAATTTTTAATGCAGACTATTCCTGTGAGGTGAAAGAAATACTACTTCTCAGACTTATTCCTCTTAATAGGGGTACAATTTTCCTAGTTCCCTCTTTAGTGAATGCAGGGAGATGTGCCTACTCTGGGACGGGGCATCTTTGGTATTTCTTAGTAGTTCTAATATTAAATTCTGATCTGGGTTGATATAATAAAACCTCACTTAAAACACCATGAAAATTAAAATGCATGCTGTTTTCTTTGCCTTTCTACTCATTTTTTATTGCCATTTACCTATCATTCGTTCTAACATATATGTCTTTAATATCACCCTTAACACGGTTAATTCTCCTCAGTTCCTTATACTCTGCTTCAATGTGTATTTCGAAGTCTGTAAGTTACACACTTAATGATTCTCCTCTCATCTCCTCATTAATGTAAGACCAATTTTCAAAGGAGCTGAACATTTAAAAATGCTCCTGATGTAAGAGGAAATAAAAATTTTGAATACAGAAAGTACAGTATGAATGGCAATTTGGAAAAAAAAAAAGTTCATGTTCTCAAAGTGTGGCAGCCAAATTGAACAGATACTTTCAGGTGTTTCTGGAGAGGCTTCTTTTTCCCTAATATGTTACAGTTTCAGTCTTCAGAATGGACACAATATCACTTTTAGGTCTGAATAGTAGGTTGGAGAAAAAATTATTGGCTAGTTATACACTGAATAATATGCTTTAATCTTCAAAAGACAGGCCATGAGAAAAGCAATAACTGCACATAATGTGAAAGATTTGGAGGATCTGCTGGAAGTAGAACAGAGGAACATGACATCTATAATTGAATAAAAAAGAGCATTTAATAGCCATTAGATGTGCACTGTCCTGTTTATCATTAAACAGAGCAGAGATCTTGTTACAAATGGTATGTTATTGTGTAATTAAATGTATTGGAAATGCAAAAGCACATGGGAGTTGAATTAAGAGTGCCAACAATGTTGTTAATGGTTGGGCAGGAGTGGCCAGCAGAAGGAGAATTGTTTTGAGCATCTCACTGGCAGAAAGATAAAGACAGATGCTGAGGCTCCACAGCCTGCTGCTCCCTGTTTGGCTCAAGGCAGCTGTGTGCATGGCGAGATTACAAACTCATCAGTGCTCCTGTTTTTGTAGATGCTGGAGTGTGACAGAAGTTCAGTTTTATGTGTGAGTAGGAAAATGTCCATGACGAATGTATCAAGCCACTAATTCCTAATGCAAAACGGCAAAAAATTATGAAGAGTTTCCAAAAGAATTTATCCACCATTAAATATAATACAGTGTGTTAACTCTGAATTTTTGCATTAAAAAAAATGAAGAACTTCCAAGAGTGAAGTTTCTAAACCACAGGAATACTTATAACTGTTCCTAAAGGAGAAGTACTTCTTTTTGCAGATTCAACACTCCACAGAAAAACTCTATGATAAAACTGGATATAAATATCTTTTTATACAGTATCCTGTATATTTAATTGCATAACTGTAACAGTCATGGTAATTATAAAACCCTTAATAAGGATGTTAATATGGTAGCTAATACGCTTTAATAACATATTAATCACACAGCTTTAAATTCTCTATTACTACACTTACTTTTTCTGAACAGGTTCTCAATCTTTAGTAAGAAACCTAAATACACTCAGCTTTCATATTTTTGTGTTCAATTTAAACAGAATTTAGTACTATTTTTAAAACTTACAAACCAACATAAAACATAGTTTTGGGGTCTAGGCATCATTACTCATTTTGGTCAAGAACAAGTCTTCTGTTAGTTTTATTACTATTATTGGAATCATTAAATTAGCCTTTAAAATTTCACGTAGTTTACTAAAATCAATGATGATAAACACTAAATCCTTTTACTTCAGATATTTTAACTGAGATACTGAATATAAAGATGCCTAAATAAACCAAGAATTATTGAGACCCAACTTCAAAACTACAAACTGGGCATACATTTAATTAATAAAAATATTGAAATGCTGGAGTCTTATTATCTTCCTGAACTTTTAGGAACACACTAGATTATAAATTTATAAAACTGAATTAATTCTTGCAATAATGCAATCATAAATATTTGTTATCTGCTCTAATGAATTATCAAATTCAATAAGTCAGGGAAAATAAAAACAGAACATTGAGAAACCAGTCAGTCAATTACTTCGTTATATTAAAATTCTGAACAATCAAAGGTTTATTTCATATATTCAGCATATTCTGCCCCCCCACTCCCCTTTACTATATCATATGCTTTGTATATGTGTGTTAGGTGCTGACACTTGCATAATGGTATCTAAAAAACCAGGGTCAATAGTACTGGTTTCTGTTAATATTTTAGATAATGACCCTAAATTCATATTTTTATATACCTCAGATGTTGTAAAGTATAGTTCATCACTGCTAAAAAATGAAAACTGAAAAGTTTTAATATTATTTCACTTAAAATTACAGCAGAAACACACTGCACAAAATACAATACAATACAATACATCTGTGCTGCCAGTCATTAAAACGCTTTAGATGGTTGAAATCGTTAAATCTCCTTCAACTGAAGAGAAACGTCAAGTGTCAAGGCTCAGTTTGTTGTCAGCGTGCTTCATACTCAGCTGCTCCCTTACCATTTTTTATTAGTGCTTAGGCAGAAGTCGCACATCAAGCTGTTAGCACACTCACCAGTTGTTCACCAAGTTTACTCACCCTTTGACCTTCTTTGCCAGGTGGACCTTGGGGACCCTCCAGCAAACCCTGAAAATACAAACATTAAACAATTATAACATTCAGTGCTATTTTCATCCTCCATTTTTCTACAGAAGTAAGACTAATCCAAAGATCCAGATGGCAAGATAAGGCATTTATTTCTAATAGTAAAAATAGGTTATTCATCACAATTCCTTCAGTGTTAAATTAAGGTTCAAGAAAAAGCGCACACAATAATTATTAATCACATTGCATCATATAAAGGCTGAATCCTTTGGAACAGAAGAGGTAAGTCAGCACTAATTAAGCATAGTTATATTCAACTACAATATTACATGAATAGTGATTTATCTTGTTAAGTTAGGATGCCATAAAAAAAATGAAAAAAAGTTATTTTAAATGAAAGACAACTTACTCTACAACTCAAATTTAAATATAGACACTGAAGGGGGAGGGGGAGGCAGGGAAAGGGAACTAAATATAGCGGAAGGCCTTATGCTTGTTGTATCCTAAGAACCAGCACCAGCCCTGTGCTGCTTCCTCTGCATGTCTGGCTCAGCTTTTCAAAACACTTTAGTGCCTCTTTCTCTCTCTCTCTCTCTCTCTCTCCTGACCAGGCACAGGAACTTTGAATGTTTTGAATATATCCTTGACCTGTGAGCCTTTCTTCTGAACTCAGTGCAAGGATGTGCCTTTTTCAGTCACAGACCAAATCACAGACCAGTTCTGATGCTTTGGGGCTTTAATTTTATACCTGATTAATGTACAATATAATCATAAAGCCTTCAAATAACATCTCATAACAACTTAGAACTGTCATTCCCCCGACTCCCCCTTTACTTCATGTGTCACCTTGGAAAACATTAAAAAAAAACTTACTTTGAGGAAGCAATCCAATTTCCATTACAGCAACAAGAAATGTGAAATCAGTTTCAATGTAATCAGCAAAGAATATGTAACAGTTCAGCTTTGTATAATTAAAAAGTCTTGCATGTTATATTGTGTATATGTACAGGGTGTCACAAAATTAAAGAACTTGCATTTTGTTTATTTAAGAATTTAAAATATTAAAATATTAAAATCTTGAAAATTAGTCAGAACTTGTGTATTGCTTCAGCTTGAGTTATATCTTTGCTCAAATTCAAACTTATTTAGAATCAATTACACATATTTGACCCAATAAGGGTTAACTAAGGCCCCCTGACAATCATGATTTTTAAAGTACTCAGATTTCTAGAAATGAATTTAAGAAGTTCGTTTATGTTCTCTAATTCCCAAGATAAACTTGAGAAAGTAAGCAGGCAATCCAAAGCTACTTGCTCATACATCTTCAAGTAATATTTTAAGTTGATTAGAATGTAGTCTGACTTCAATTTTAAGAAGATGTAGTCACTTCACAAAGTTTTCCATTCCTATCATTTCCCCAGTTTCAAACACTGAAGCTAAAAATATGACTCAGACAGTATTTCACTATAGGATATTTCTCCTGTTATTTCAGTTTATAATGTAAGAAGGTTTAGGATCTTTTGCAAAGTTGATGCACACCATTTCCACCTTTCACTATAAGCTTACGGAACAAAAATATGCATGAGAATGTTGTGTCCAACAAATAATATAATGGTAAGTTAATTACAGTGCAAGTTATGTCGCTTTTACATACACAAACCCATAAAGCTGTACGTCAGTGTAACCTCTGTAAAACTTCTTTACTTCCTTATCAAGGTAGTGTGGAACTTGCAGAGTATTCCGTCTAACTGTGAGCAATATTCTAATTCAGTAAAGAAACTCTGGGAATTCAGGAAGAGGCGGAATTTTGTTTTGTTAATCTTTCATTTTAGTGACAACTTTATGCAGAGGAACGAGAAGAAAACCTGCAATGTCTGTTTTCTGGGGGAGGAAATACTTAGCCTCACATATCTGTACAATAAGGCTCCAAGGAGACAAGAATTACACAAGAATGTAACTGCACAATAGTGATAATTAATAGCCAACATTTTTATCCAAGGAGTACTTTCATTCTTTTTCTTCTCTCTACAGTATTATTGTCAAGAAAAAGGAACTAGATAAGGAGATTTATCTTCAAGGAAAGGGAGGAGAGCTGCGTACAATTGGTAGCTAGGCAGGGAGGACTCCCCTGTACAAGGAGCCACATCCTGATATTGAAACTGAGGTAAGAGTTCACACCAGCTTCAGTGGGATCTCCGGTTTAAAAAGTGATAGGACAACAAGGGCCATGTTAACAAACACAGCTCTAAAACTGTAGTAACTTGGCCAAAGTAATGACCTAGCAATGCTATCTCTGCTCAACATTCACTGAACGAGATCCTGGAAAAATAACTGCAGAAAAAACCTGCAGGAGAAATCAAAAAGAAACCTTCTACAGTAAATTCTGTCTAAACAGATGAATAAAACATCTACAATTGATCTCCTATAGTATTTGGCAATGAATAGAAACACATGTTTGTAGGAAGGCAGACTAAAGTATCTACGTAGGTCGCATTCCTATTTAATTTCTGGAGATCTTCCTTTGGAGATCAAAGATCAGATTTGACTCCCTCAAACCATTGATAGCACAGTTGGTCAGAGGAGCCAACCACAGCAGATAAAGGGATAGAACACAGACCGAATATACATATCTGTATCTATCTGTGGTGCATGGGATATGCTGTGGATTGTGTTCAAAACATTTATGTCAGAAGGCAATCTATTCTACATGTACAATCTCCCCAGGAAAACAACATCCAAAGCAATTAAGATCATAGAACCATACAATCGCTTGGGTTGGAAGGAACATTTAAAGGTCATTTAGCCCAACCCTCCTGCAATGATATCTTCAACTAGATCAGGTTGCTCAGAGGCCCATCCAGCCTGGACTTGAATGTTTCCAGGGATGCAGCATCCACCAGCTCTATGGGAAATCTGTTCCAGTGTTTTACCACCCTCATTGTAAAAATCCTCATTATTATATCTAACCTAAATGGACCTTCCTTCAATTTAACAGCCCCTTCAGTTTTATTCCTTGTCTTATCTCAACAGGCTCAGCTGAAGGCTGTCCCCACCTTTCTTATGGATACCCTTCAGATATTGAAAGGCAGTTGAAATCATTCACTATGTGTCACTGTCACTCTGATACTTTTGAACTGGCCAGAGCATGGGTATGGCGATGAGCAAAAGAATGTCTCAGAATATAGCACATGGTACTGTGAGGTATAAAACCAGCCTATTCACGTGACATCAGGCTGGCAGCAAAATATGATGCACCCTTCAAGGTGACCTAACACACACAAGATTTTCCTGACTCTGCCAGGCCACCTTTGAGGCTGGAAGGTGGTAGCCTTCTACCTTCTACTTCATGGAGCAGTGAATTAAAATAACATATACAGTCTACAAAGCCTGCTCCTGTCATGGACCAAGCAAGCCCCTTGGTGTTACATACCTGAAGGAGCCTGAGGAACATGAAGTGTAAATGTCTCAAACATTACCATGTAGCTTGGGTAAAATAAAAGTCAGTGAACTGGAGATGTTCTTAAGTGCATCTGAAACTTAGAAACTCTATCACAGTGAGTGACCACGGCTATGAAGAGAGATCAAACATGGGTAGGCACAAGAGGGTTGTATAAAATCTTGAAAATGAAGAGCATAAACTTGTGAATTCCTTTATAAGAGGTAAACCGTAAAGGGAAGTGTTGACAAGAGAAAAGATGCTGGTTAGCATATAGACTAGAAAAAGCAAGCACACTATGAAGAACATGCAGACAGATATTTAAACAAAGTATCATCAAAACTTAGTCTAAGCCTTAGTTGAAGGAAGCTAGGAAAACACAGATATAAAAATGCTACAATAGAATAAGTTAGTTTTTAAAAGAACTTGTATTGAGAATATCTGTAGGAATTAACATTTTAATACCTTAACAGCTAATATTTTTTCAAGTATCAGGAGATAAAAACGAATAAGAATTATTTAACTTGAGACAGCAGGAAGAAAATATGTCAGGAAATGATAGAAAAATCAGCTAACAGTTCAGCCAACCAGCTCTTTTAAGTTTCAGAAGCTATTAATTTAAAGCGTATGAGTGTGGAGCTATCAGAAACCACTTACTGTAGAAGGGCTAAAACCCTATCATGTGACTCTGCAGGTACCAAAACATTTTTAAAAACTTGATACATCACGACAAGCATATGCAGAGACATGGTGGAGGCATCATTCGTAAACTTAATAACTCAGAGTAATTGCCTAAGAACTGAAACAAACCACAGTTTTTATTGTGACTCCATGGTGAAACAAAGCTAAAAAAATCTGAAAACCCTAGCTGAAGTGGAATAGTGAGGTTACTTAAAGCTGTTATTCATGTTATTTCTCATGAAAGATTATGGTAGATGCCAAGAGAGTAAATATGAGACAAGTACGTATTTTTTTCTATTCTGAAAGTTGCTTCAAAACATAGACAATAGTTTTTGAAGCAGAAGGGTAGACAGCTGCGCTCTGTACTCGTAGGTAGTGTTGCTGGAATATGTTCTGAGCTGAAATACGTTTTCTTCTCAACACAAATTAAATATAATACAAGTGTCAGCAATAATACAGGTTTAATTAAGGCACAAAAAATATTTCCTTTATAGACTGGTTTGCATGTTCTACATGCAAGCTACTCTCATCCATTTTTTCCTCACTATGAATTCCAGCAAACACATGACCTCAATTTTTACAGAATAAACACTACTAGATGGAGAAAATGTATGTAATTTAGTGAGATGAGTTAAACAAAGACAGAGACAAAGTCTAAATTAGGTATGCAGAAATGTCTTGGGATAATGTAAGAATAGGTCATTTCAACCATTTGACTATGCAAGCTTTTTTAATGATAAAACTTGCTACTTCAAAAAGACCTAGCTAGAAGAGATACATGATTGTGCCAAGCAATTTCAAAACATTATTTTGATAAACAGAAAGACATAGCTCCACTGAAACAACATAGACACTAAAACATTTTTAAAAGCAAACTGGCGGGCAATTCCCACTGAAGGGGATTGATGTAATTCTTTAAAGCACAGCTCTCATAAAGATAAAGAAAAGCCATCACACTATTGAATTACATATTCAATGATCCCTCTCCAAACTCCACAAGGAGAGCAGCATACAATCACAGTAATCAAGAGTTAGGTAAAAAGTGACCACAGATTTCCAAATTCCTGACATAACACGACGTGTGGTCACAGTGAAGAACTGCAGTCTGACTGACCTGAAGAGCACTCCCCAGCCACCCAAATACTGCTTGTGGGATGGGTGGTACTACCGTGGCTGCACTGATGTAAGAATGTCACAGCATCCCAGACAGGATGCATCAAGTTGCAGTTCAATAGGTATTAAATGCACCTACTTATCTGGAGGTGCTTCCAGAGAACCAGTTCTTCTGTGCAGGTCACAATTGTCTCTGTGATGCTTCTACCCTATTTTGAGAATATTTTCCTCTTTGGCCCCTTTGTAACCATACTGAGAGTAAATGAATGGCTTCCTCTCTGGTAAAAACAGACTATCACACTCAGCAAGAAGAGGAACTGAAATAGGAATAACTTCCCTGCAGTCAAGACAGTCAAAATGTTGGTTTCTCAGGTATCTTCAGTTTACTTGTTGCAACTGTGCTGCTGCCCCACCTTGAACCCCAGACAGGAGGGTGAGGAAGGGAGAGACCTTAAAATACGATTATGATAGTTTCCTCTTCTTGTCCGAAAGACTGTCCATCACCACACACATGGAAGCCCACAGAGCTTGCAGACACACCTCACAGCTACAAATATGTTAGAATGGGAAAAATGGCACAGGAAAATCACAGAAAGATGCCTAATTTCCTGTTGTATTACAGTTTATGAAGGAAATTAGACTATCCCTGTCTTAAACATTTCCAAACATGACTTGATGTCATTCATATCCTTACTGAAGTAGGTTGAGACAGCAAGTGGAAAGACTTGTACACCATGCTCCACCTCTTAAACTTAACACAGTGACCATACTGTTTTGTTGTTACACCACTCTTCTTTCTAAATGGCTTTCATCCATTTACTTCTATGGGAAAGGAGACAGCATTTAGGAGAAGTATTTCAGTCTTCCAGAAAGCATGATCAGCTACATTTTCATGATAATTCATTACTGGAGCAAACAGAAAATATGTTCCTCACTGATGTTATTATTTTTTGGGGTTGGCCATTTCTTTAGCTCTCTCTGTTAACTTGAAATGTACTTTCCTTCAGAGACAATAATTTCAAAGGGAAATTGGAATGCTAATTTCACAGAAGTTCACACTTCATGAACCTAGTACTTTTAATAAACATAGGTTTATTTGCTAAGCAAAAAAAGTAGCATTTAAAATTCTGAGGAGTAAATCAAAATTATTCATTACATTGATGTCTCCTGCATATATGATAATTCCCAAGTCATTATTCTAATGAAGGACATATAAATCACATTCATGTCAATTTATCAGAGTAAGAATTTTTGAAAAAGAAATTTGCTGCAAGGTTAAGACTTCAATCTTCACTTGTGCCTTCAGTATCAGTATTACTGCATAAAGAAGATAAAAACAGGACTGTAACTGCTAAAACATCTCCTATTTCACTAAAGGGGTAATCTTAATAGTATCTGCTTCCATAATTAAAAAGTGCTTTTCGAAGAAAAGAATATTTGTAAGTTAAGAGTTATAATATACCATGAGAGTGAGAGATCACTATATTTTATGAAAAAGAACTGAACAGTTTAGTACTTTCAGGAAACATAACTCCATTTAAAAAGCTCAGATAGATAAAATTCAGATTTCCCTTAAACTATGTGTATGAAGAGATTTAGAATGAAAATGTAATTTTCAGTCTATATTTTCTTTAGTTAAATAGAATTGCTTTCATTTATGTCATTACATGAAAAGAAAGTGAGGGTAATATTAGTTGAGTTGCTTACTACTGGAGAGTGTGTGTCCCTTTCTTTAGCTCCACATGAGTAACTGAGGAGAAAGCTGTGCAATCTGTTGCTGATGTTTGTTTAGGAAGGGGAGAGCCAAAAGTTACAGTGGAGCTTGCCCAGACCTGAATCTGTAGCTTCCTCCCACAGCCGCCTCCACACGGCACTTGTGCGCCAGCTTCCTTCGGATCGATTTAACCAGACCTGGGAGCCAACATTCCAAATATCTGTTTAGTAAGCAAGTCCTGGGGACTTCTGTCTGTGACCAACTTAAGCCTCGGCTTCTGAGTAAACACTTGGTGCCATCTGGATGACTATTTTATAACTCCTGAAAGGGATAGGTTCGCAGGAACGTACGGATGGACGCTCGTTTTCCTCAGGAACTAAAAGCAGCGTATCAAGTGTCGAGAGGAATAGTTATCATATATTTTACAAGAGATGGCTGTGCTACCTTCCCTCACCTGTCACTCTTCTGACACGGCACGCACAGGCTTAAGCTGGGGATACCAGAGCGGGCAAGCTGCAGAGCCAGCTGTGACCCTGTGGAACACAGTCCCCAGCCTCTGCCCCTAAATCCTACATCTTGACAAAACCACACTACAGAGCAGTACAATCCCTTCTTTTTACTCTCTGGATGTTCCTCAGCTACAGTAAAATTTATCAGGGAACTTAAATTTTAAACATCCCCCACATATTGCTGCATAAAGTGGACAAAATAAAGGAGAAAAGTTCAAAATATATTCCCAGCATTTATTCATAAGACACCTGAAAAGCACTAAAGAAAAGAGACATTTATTACCTACAGAGCAATTCAGAATATAGCAGAGAAATTAAAGGCAGCATAAAGAAAGGCTGAGAATCAATCATGATTTTGGACTACTCCCATAAAACTACCACCATAACTGCGAAGAAAAAGTAAGTACACATATCTACACTTTGGTAGTATTAACTGACCCCACAGAAACACAGGGAAACTTTACATCCTTAATAAAAGGGCTCAAATACACACATATATATGTCAAATTTACAACAAAATGTATTTGCATTAATAATGTCCAAGTCAAACAAATATACTTAGAACTATTGAACTTGCTAATTTCATTAGGATCCTATGTAAAGCCTATAATCTTTATCATATATTTCTTCTTAGAGCTTAGCATATTTTGTGTTACAATGCTGTTTCTTGTCTCTTAACTCTTCATGCATGATTGATGAAATTGTATTAACAAGACTTCCATATGTGCCTTAAAGAAATGCACAGAGACACATGCAATTCTAATCCCATCTCTTTCTGAATTCTCTGCTATTGCTGCAAGTGAGAAGTTTTGTTAAGTGTTCACGTTGTTAGGATTTCAGTGTGAAATCTTCTGTTAATTCACATCAAACAGGAAGATCCAGAGGTCTACTTTATTTTTCAGATGCATTTTCTGAGCTATGAAATTTCAATTTCAAACTCATAAAATATTTTTTGCATTTTAAAAAGCAGTGGTATTGTTTTGCCTGTTTTGCAGTTTGGCATATGCTCATCTACCTAATAGGTTGTTACAGCTGTTGGGTATTCATGAGTTCTGCCATACATACTGCCTCAAACTATCCCTCATTCCATACTACAGTGGCTATATCTGTCAGTTGAACACTTAAAAATACATTTTTTTCCCTCCAAGTATCAATCACTTCATTCTCTTCTGTATTTTCTCATGTTTCTTAGACTTCTGAGCAGTGGGCGATTTCCTACTCATCAGGGCTGCACAAACACGTTTAGACACAGAGTCATTGATATCTTTTAGACTTTTGCAGGTACCAATAGCACAAACAAAAGAAAAAACAGGAGTTTCCGCTGCTTGTTGTTACATACTTCTGTAGATTACCTACAGGCAATATTCCCTGCACCAACCACCTGCTGCAGTGAAGCAGTCTCAGTCTTTTGCTACCTTCACACTCCCTGTGCTAAGGACAGAAGCATGGTACAGGTCTGTGTATGGGGAGAATGTTCTGACCTGAACACTACTGATGGTCTAGTTTATACTGAAATCAGAATATATGATAGACTTCATTCAGCATATTCCACTGATGTATGATTCCTATGGATATGCACAGGAAAGGAAAAGTTGCACAGGGCAGTAGAGCTCTGTATTATGCCATCATTTACCACCTGTCTCAGTATGGAATTGCATTGGGGCAGAAGGTCGATGACCCAGGCCCAGTTGTCCAGTGTGCGCAAAATAAAGTCCCTTTAAATATTCCCTCCCTCCCTGCCCAACAGTCATATTTAGGACTTAGTTCTAACAGTGTCTAACATCATTTTCACTCCTCTTCCCTCCCTGACTCCCAGTATAATAATTCATTTATCTTTTAGATAAAAATAAATAATTTTCACATTAGGAAAAAATAAAAACTACTAGAAGCAGAAGATAAATTTACGACATTATGCCTGAGTCCCAAATGAATGGAACATTTTAAAACTTTAACAGGATTCATAACTGAAACACTTACGTAATATTTTGGCTATAACAGCATGAATGGTTCTGACATACTAAGTTCTCATTAAATGACACATGAACCATGATATTATCTGACCTACTATTTATTCACAGCAAGATATGACATCTTTCTTTCATGATTATGTACTATAGGAGTCACAGCCACACAGAAGTCACACAAATAAAACCACTCTGAAAACTGAATTTTCCCCTAGCCACCATCACTCATGTCATTCATCTTCTTTTAGCTCTTGCCAACAGAAATGCATGACTATTTACAGTGGCAGAGAGAGAAAGCCTTCCTGCTGGGCTGTATATTCCCACACTGCTGTAATCTGTCTTCAAACTGCTAAACCCATTCACACTCACTCTTGTCTACATCAGTTACTAACATCCCTCTAAAGACTGTGTCTGCTTTCCTAAAATTTAAATATTTTCTTTCAGAAAGTGTGAAGACGACCATCAGTGAATGTACCAACACACAGACATCTTGCCGTGCTGGAATTGACTGAACTGAAACATTTGCACAGCATGCTGTAATAAAAGAAATGCAATTCTTTGAAAGTCCATTTTATGAAACTGGATCACTTCAGGTACAGAAGGAGTAACTTCAGTCAATCTGAAAGCCACTTCTGAATCAGCAGGGTGCCCTGGCAGCCAGGAGGGCCAAGTGTGTCCTGGGGTGCATCAGGCACAGCATCGGCAGCTGGGCAAGGGAGGGGATTGTTCCACTCTGCTCTGCACTGGGGCAGCCTCACCTTGACTGCTGGGGGCAGTTTTGGTTGCCACAATATAAAAAAGACATTAAACTATTAAAGAGTGTCTGAAGGACAGCAACAAGGATGGTGAAGGGCCTTGAGGGGAAGAGCAGCTGAGGGAAAAGCAGTTGATGTCACTTTGTCTGCTCAGCCTGGAGGGGACTGAGGGGAGACCTTATTGCAGTTACAAATTCCTTGTGAGGGGAAAAGGAGGGGCAGACACTGATCTCTTCTCTCTGGTGCCCAGTGACAGGACCCAAAGGAATGGCCTGAAGTTGTGCCAGGGGGGGTTTAGGTTGGATATTAGAGAAAAGTTCTCCATTCAGAGGGTGGTTGAGTACTGGAACAGGCTCCCCAGGGCAGCTGTCACAGCACCAAGCCTGAAAGAGTTCTAAAAGCTTTTGGACAATGCTCTCAGGCACATGGTGTGACTCTTGGGGATGGTGTTGTGCAGGGCAGGGAGTTGGACTCGATGATCCTTGTGGGTGCCTTCCAACTCAGCTTGATATCATACCACTACTTACTTAGCTTGATATATACTACTATCATTCTTGATGTCATACTACTGACCTCTGAGTATGATTCTCAGGAAAGCTAAGTGTCCACAGCTGCAACTTAAGATAATAAACACATTAAAAAAAGAGACCTAACATATCCAGGTATTTCTATCAGAACAGATGTACTAATTTTTCCATCATTTACATAAGAATGCTCAAAAAGACTGTTCTATGGTCTTACAGCACACACAAAATAGATATTCTCAGGGAATTTTTTTCCTGTCTTATCTTCTGACATGTCCTATTCCTATTTCAATGATTTCTCAAGGCCTGCAAGAATCTAAAGCAAGACATACTCCAGTGCACCTATTACAGTAAAAATCCTACTGCAGGTTACTAATAATATTTTGATACCATATTAACTCTTCCAAGACACAGTTTGTATATTCAAGAACTAAAGGACATAAATGGACCTGTTTACCTCTAGCAAGACATGAACTGCAGCAAAGACTCACTGAACTTGGGACACAATACTAACTTCTTCCCAGGAAATCAAGATACAAGATATTAAATTTCATAATCCAAAAAACAAGTACTCTAAAACATGGCAACTTGATTTTGACACCTTAAGAATAGAATTTATCTTTATCGTATGGGTCTCTGGTTATATCCTTCAATGTTTGTAAGATCTAATGGAGATCCTTGCTGCTGCAGTCTTGGAAATTAAGAGAGGGAAAAGACAATATATAATAATTTACACTATGAATGACAGTTCTTTTGAAGTTTATTTCAGATTACATGGGTAATATGAATAGTGGAGATGTGGTTTGTAACACTGAGTCTAGGGGAAGAGCTATTCATGTTGCAAAACTACAGCCTGGAAATTTGGAAGCTTTTGCCTCTTTTTTTTTTTTTCCTCTTCCCAATTTTTGTCACACTATTTTGCACCATTTTGAATTTTTTTTACCCAAATACACTGTTCTGAATGGGAAGGCTTGTCATCTCAGCTGATGAGCAAAACCATTAGAATTCAGGCAAGATTTATTACTTTCATGAAGCAAACAAGACAACCCCAGAGAGTTTTGGGGACACTTTTCTTCAGGCTTTGTACATGCCTGGAGCCTGGACCTTTGCAAGGAAATTAGCATCTTCCACCATCTATACAGCACTATCTAGCCAGAATACAATACATGAGTCTGTTTATTTTCTGGTGTACCAGAATCACAGAAAAAAACCTGTTAAATCCACACTTAAGAGGTCTTTCCTTGATACTTAAAAACCAGCTAATTATCATGTCTTACCTCATACCTTCTTTCTTTTTTTCAGTAAATCACATGAAAGTGAATAAATGAATCAATGACCAAACTAGTGACATAATTTGATACCATATCCTAAAAGCATTGATCATTTTTGCAAGTTTTTACTGAAGAATGTTTTCCCTAAAAATAACAATGGAATTCTTTCAGTTTAACAAGTCTATACTATTTATACACATAATAAACAACATAATATCCTTGTTAGCATTTGGTGGGAAATAAAATGGTTTAAACCTGCTTTTTATATATATATATATATATTTACAGAACTCCCTTCATGAGTCATATAGAAAATGCAAAGGCACTCTGAAGAAAGGGACTTGACTTTTAGGTATATTAGTGTAAATATTTACACTGCAAATGAGTGAAAAAAATGCAGCATTTCTTAGGGATTTTCTTTTGGCTGATTTTGTTTTACATGTACTCACACTCAAGGCAGCTGGTCCTGGAGGTCCTGCATCTCCCTAGTTAAAACAGGAGAGGAAATAAATCAACAATCTCTTCGGTCACACATATTTTAACCTTTAGACCTTTTAGAGAATATGCAGCACTGCAGAAGTAAATTCAGTGTAATCATCAAACGCTGATTATGAAAATATGTGCGTAAAGTGATATTCTTCTCCAGTAATGGCATAGATATACATAGTTCACCACAGGTTAAAGGCGGAAAAAATGCCAGGCCTCTGCATAAATGAATCACCGCTTAAAAAAAGCAATCCTTCAAAACACATTTCCATATGTCAAGTTACAAGCTGCAGCTTACATGCACAAGGTGGCTGCTGAAGTCAGTGTGACAGCTCACATATGTAAAGACATCTGACTGTGTAAATATTCACAGAATTAGGTCACTGAGGTACAAATCACATCTGAGACCTTCAGGTTTAGTTCATGGGAGCAAGTTAGCGCATGCAGAGAGAAATTTAGAGCACCAAATTTAGGCTCCTGCTGAGAACTCCTTTTAAAATTCGTTGTGATAAAGGGTACTTGTCTTTTGCATTTACAGTTAGCCTGTACTCATATTCTTCTGCACTTCTGCACAAATGGCAGCAGTGGGTGTTTGCCACACATAGATATGGCAATGTGTTCAAAATGAAGAATATTGTGCACGCTCACATGTACATACAACAATAGATTTTAAAAGGTACCTTTTCTCCTTTCGGACCAGCCACACCAGGACTACCAGGGTCACCTTTTAGTCCCTGGGCAAGAAGAGAAATGCATATTTGTTGTCATCTATAAAAAATGTTGGACGAAATCCTGAAGAACTGTGAATTAGTACATACTAAACAAATAAACCTTAAAATTCGATCACGTTATTAGTACTATCTCAAAATCCTTTATTTTCATTATTTTGTGAACAGAAACATCTATCGAAGACCACATGTGTCTTCAACACCTACTAAACCATATGAAGCCAATCTACTTTATTTAGCCCCATTATGCTAAGTAATGAGCAGAAATGCAAAGTTCCTTTGAAGTCCCTGTAGGTTTGTCACTTGCATCGTCAACAAAGATAGAATAGAACACTAAACAGAGTGCTAGTACATTCACTTGAACACTGATAAAATTGGGAAAGAGGCAGAGGTAGCCAAAGAACTGCAGATTCTATGTTTCAAGTAGCAGTGCTGACCTGGTAAGCTCCAGGAAAGTACAGCTCAGAGCTGCTGCACATCTTCCAACACTCTCATTTTCACCAGTGTTCAAAAAGGCAGTGAGAGAAATAATTGATTCCTTCATGCATCCTTCTCTACTTCTGCCTTCAACTGGAGAAGCAAATAGTACTGCCTAGCCTTACACATTACATACACAGTAATTTCACACTCGTAACAGTTTGGGTTGGAAAGTACTTCTAAAGATCATCCGGTTCAACCTCCCCTGCAGTGAACAGGGACATCATCAACTGGATCAGGTTGATCAGAGCTGGGTTGCTCCAACCCAATCTTGAATGTTGCCAGGGATGGGGCATCTAGAACCTCTCTGAGAAACTTTTCGCAGTTTTCACCATTTTCATTGTAAAATATTTCCTACTTACACCTAGTCTTAGTCTATCCTCTACAATATCTCTTATACAACTCTTCCGCTGATAAGTTCTCATGAGAAGCGCCCAAAAAAACCCTGTAAAATATCTTTAGTACCCAGCACACAATCTTTGTTGCCTTCTCCTTGCTGCAAAATAAATGGAGAAATGAGAGATTTCAAAATATGCCCAGCAAATTCAAACAATTCTATAGCAATGAGTGAACTTAATTCTCATGCTGGATAAACCTATCAGGAAAACAAGAGATTTGTCTTGTGCTGTCCTTTTGATCACTGCTTTAGTGGCATAGGAGACCCAGTATATTGAAAGTCAGAGACACTTCTACAAGTTCAAAGACTGTACTTAGAAATGAAATGGCAACAATGTAGGCAATACAGGACTGAATCATAACAGACACTCCACAAGAAGGCCACCATTGTTATTATTCTGGAGGTGAAATAGGTCAAGGATAGAAAAGATTCATTAAGATTCATTTACATCTGAATTAGGGTTTACAAACTGAAGTTCTTCCCACATCCTGTTCTGTCCTTGCAAACTCTCTTCCTCAGTTTGCAATTATTAGGAAGATAGAGACAACTGGCACGAAAATGGTAACTAACATCTGTGCCTTGGTGGGTACAGAAACACGAAATCAGTGAGTGTTCTAAATACTGCGTATTTGTGCAACTTCACTTCCTGCTAAAATTGCATTAATTCACCATCTGGAAGGAACATCATTTAGAACTATATGAGCATTTAAGTACCCACTTTGGATTAAATTTGTGGTTGTTGTAAATACCCCTGATTTAGCTTTGATTTGTTCTTTATTAAGCTTGCCAAATATGTAATAGTTAAATCAGAAGTAGTTTTGCTGTTTGAACTTAAAAAATGTAATAGGCAGATGGATTCAAAAACCAAGCCAAAAAATTGCTTTCTTTTTACAATCTGCATATTTATGACATAGCTTTAATATTGTCTCCATTTGCTACATTTTACTTTCCACCTCCTTCTGAAAGACTGCATAAAACACAACCAATGCATATTCTTAAAGCCATTTTAAGGGATTTTCAGGTACGCAAACCATATGGATTCGGTTCAAAATCAATATTAGCAAACCAGCAGTGGAACAATAGTTCTGAGTTTAAGAATTAGCTCTTAGGCTCTATGTTTACAGAAGACAGAAGATAAGGCTGAAAAAAAATCTTCAGCTCACAGATGGTGACATATATCTGTGTGTCTCTACTGAACAGAAAAGGCAACTGCAGATGAAAGATACTGAGCCTGAGCCATGCACTTTCAAACTATGAAGCTTATTTTTTCCTAACTGCTGTGCTTAAAGCTTTTAGTAGTTTTCCTGCAAGAGCACCTCAGTGAGGTGTGCAGGCTGACAGCTATTGCAGAGATGATGACCACAGCAATTGACCTCAAATTAAAAGGACAAGAGGAAACTACTTGTTTTACAAGAAACCTTACAGTGTTTGAAGGAGGATTTTTAAGGACCCAGTGTTATAGACACATTAGAAGTATTCCTGGTTCTCCTACACATTATATATGCATTTAAAATATTATAATCCTAATAAGTTCCAGACACAGTGAACGCTTGCAAAAAACACATCTGGGACTGCACCATGCCTATTCTTCCCCACAGTCACTCTTTTGATGCTGCTAAGAGGTTTAGCTGCTGGTCACTGTCTCTGAAACGCTGTAAGAATCCCTGTGCCAAGTCAAATCTGTAGTCCCTTTTAGCACAGTGCAGCACGCTATCCTGTCTCTGGGAGACCAGAACAGGATGCTTCAGTAAAATGAATGGTAGTTATCTAAACAGATATAATTTGGATGATTTTAGACCAAGCCTTAAGTTAGAAAAGCTCATTTTCTGCAATGTTTTAGGAGAACAAGGTCAGTTTTGAAAACAAACAAATTACTATTGATCTAAGGAATCTGTAACCATATTTGCTAGAAATTCAAGAACAGATTAAAAATTTCAGCAGCTCTCATAACAGAGAGTAAATTAATTGAGTACTGAATTCTATCCCAATCTAATTCTAGCTTTTTGGGACCAATATAATAATATACATTTGTGAGTTCATGGAATGTCTTCAGCTGATGCATTTTCTCCTCTAAAAAGACTACAACTTGGTCTTTTTAGAGGTCACAATAAACTTACATTATGGTTCCTCTATGGAAGCCAACATGTAAAGCAAGCATTAGAATATGTATGTGTAAAGCCAATTCAAAGGTAACTGAATAACAACATTGGAAATAGCAAAAAAGAGAAACTTTATACATATAAAAGACAGATAACTGTAATACAATTTTCAGCTGAAAGAGAAATTACTGGAGCAAGTATATTACAAATATCAGTAAGGATATGAAGCCAGAAAAACTTGGGTCAATGGGGACAGATTAAATTAGAGGCAGTGGTTTTGTTTGGAGGGGATGACAATGGTATTTCTTCTGGTGGAATGAATGAAAATCAGATAAAGCAGGTAAAATGTACCACCAGCTGACACCAGGTACTCTTCTCAATGAAAAAATGCAAAGACCAGCTGGACCTCAACCAGAGGACTCCAGCAGTTCCTTGCAGGACCCAAATGTTGCCTACTGGAACTGCACTTATTTGTACATTATAAACTATGCTGCACACATGTGGCAATGGAAAATGCAGTAAGATTGCCATAATATTTTAAGAAGAATGGGTTTTCAACTCTAAAAGATAGCTTTTGGGGAAACCATAATATGTTATTGGCAATTTCATGGCCTTCATTACATTAATCTGTTTCAATGTCACATCAGGTTGAAATCTCCTAGAACACATATTATCTAATGTACTGGAAAGACAGTATGCAACCCAACACTCTAACCAACAACGTGCAACCACATTATCATAGATCAGTTCAGTTATCTCTATGGAGTAACAGAATTTGCAAATACTCTAACCACTAAGAACAGGGCTACATTTTCTTCACAGAGCAGCCTTAAAATCTAAGTTAACAACTGCTTCAAAGTCAGCTGTACAATGCCAACTTGTATACGTTTGGATAATTTTTCTCATTTAGCAAAAATGTTTTCATAGCTCCAAACAATATACTTTCATTCCTAACAGAATTCTCAGACTCTAGATAGTAAAAAAAATCCCCCCCAAAAAAACATCATCAACTTCATTTTTTCAAGCAATAGGATTCTTGCCTTCATATCCAGATATTTCCTTGCAATGGTAATACTAAGAGAGTTCAAGATTAGACAGATAGACCCTGAGGGTGTGAACATAAACAACTATTACTATTATATCAAGACATTGGATTGGATCCCTTTAAAAATGTTTGTACTTCTGTTTACCTTTTTCCACAAGCATAAAAATAAGAAGGTCTAATATGTTTTCCATCTTTCCTCTGAAAACCTGGGATTCTTTTATTTCTTACTGAACTTCACAGGTCCATCCTTAGACATCAGGTATGTAAAGAATAACATTTAATGTAGGAAAGTTTTGGAAAAGTCACTTATGGTATTACCTTCCCCAGTAAGAGAAATAAAAATAACTAGTTTAACATTTGGTTTAATGTATATATACTAGATTTTAATTTCAGATTTGTTTTACTTTTTTTACCGCTTACAAGAAAGACACCATTTCTCTTCTAGCTATGCATGACACATGCTGACAGATATGACAAAACTTGCTATTTTGACTTACTTTTGCTGAAGGTTTTAATTTATGTCAGCAAAATAGTAATTGGCAGTATCGCATGGTAGTCACTCCTACCTGCACCACTGATCAAGAAAACAACATGACTCAAAAAAAGTCTAAAATTTTCAGTGATAAAGATTTTCTTTTCATTTCAGTTCAACAGGCAGACATACGGATATAACAGAGAACTTATTCCATGGACAGTTTCATGGATATTTATATTGTAAATTGTCCTTATTCCACACAGGATATGAGTGTTTTTATCAGTTTCTTTCAGACAGTGTCTGTGAAGCTCCACTTGTTACAGTGATACAAATGACAGCATTATTACAGAATCACAGAATCATTAATGTTGGAAAAGACTTCCAAGATCAAGTCCAGCCTTTCACTGATAACCACCTTGTCAACTGGACCAGACAATTCATAACTCCTCAGCTACAAAAACAGACAGGTTTCACACCCAACTGTAAAACAAAATATCCAAAAAGAATGGTGAAGGGAAACAATATGTAAAAAAATTACAGGATTTAGTGGCAGCAATGCGGCCCCTGAGTTTAATGTCAAGTGGCTAAAACAGTTGCAAGGGATGAAAGAGATACTACTCAAGAAAACGGGCCTTTCATCCTATAAAGGCGAATTCCTGCTTACAGGCGTGGACATGTGCTACAGGAGGACTATATCAGTAATATATTAAGTTATTTATAACTACTCCTTAAGAAACTAAAAACAATGGCAAACACATTAGTACTATTTATAGTAAGTATTCATGTTGGCAGATGGATTGAATAATGTCCCAGGCTGGGACACGGCATTGTAGATCTTGGCTCAGATTACTGGAGTGATAAACTGGGAGATGTGCGGAACAGTTAAATATATTCACAGTTCCCACCTCCAAACCTGGTTCTCAATGAGATTAACTGAGCCTGTTAACAGCACAACCAGTGAGAGAAGAGGGAATTAAAACTTTCTAGGTATATCATCATTGCAGCCTAGTCTACAAATCAGGTCTGGCTTCCTCTCTATCATGTTACTTCTTTCTAGCAAGAACTTTCTGTACAGCTACGAAAACACAAGTAGCAACAGCAAGCAAAAGTTTTCTGTGACACCTACTTTTCTGATTTTGATTAAAATACATTCAAATATGTTTCTACCATTTGTTCAAGATAAAACGTTCAGTCATCATCTTCAAGTTCTTGTGAGGCTGGAAACCCTCACTCCCCCAGGCAGAGACAACAGCTGCCAGCAGGCAATGCCACTAGCTTTAAGTGTTTTTAGGCTTTCTTTATACAGCACTGCAGATTACACCAATGTAAGTAGATTATTTCAGAAATATCAGATGTTATATTTCTGTATGCAGAACAAGTTAGAGAGAGATTGATAGCAACCAAGAGTCAATGATACACAGTCCTGCAAATTTAAAGACTGGCATCTCCATGCACAGTGATAACTGTATTCAAAGCATTTTATGTAAGTGTTGTTAAAAAGGAATTATATGTGGATTCAAAACCTACAATGCTATACTGCCATGTGCAGTTTTACTCCTGTTTTAATGTTTTAATGACAGTTCCCAAAATAATAATAATAATAATAAATAATAATAATAATCTACCATTTACTGACACAGTGCAACACTTCAGTAAATATTTAAAAATATAAATGTTCAGTAATTTTCACTTTCACAGTGCCACTATGTTAAATGTGTCCTAGCATTAATCAGATACTTGGTATACCTTACTTTCTCAAAGGTTGATGGAACAAGATCTCATGTAATAACGGAGATCATGTAAGACCAACACAGAAATGTCACCAGAGCTATGGAAAGAACCACAGATGTGTTTTTTCCATGCTGTCAGCATATATGTATGCATGAGAGAAGTATACGGTTCACCTTTACAGACAGGCAGGCTACAAGAGAATACTTCTTCGAATACCTAAATGTAGTTTCAGTTTAGTACATAGTGTATGTTCTCACATGAAGGACATCCACTATGACTTAAAAATAGCCTGATTTACCCAGCATTAAATTATAATAACCCAAAAGACAAAAAATATTTTTATGGTTACAGTGTGCATAGAAAGCTAGGTGATGCAAAAAGTGTCATAATTATGTAGTCTGTTTTACTGCATTTTCAGTAGATGCGGGTAGACTGTCACTGTATTTTTGTGTCAAATGCTGACCCTTTTATTTTTCTGGTAAAAGTGCTTAAACAAGTATTGCTGAATGTTTTTCCAAATCCTGTGTCTGGATTCTAGTGCTAATGTCAGTCATTCACCATCTGAGAGATGCTCTCTGCCTTCAACAATGCTTTGCAACTGGAGAGCCAACAGTATCCAGTATTAAAACCTAAACCCAGGGTAACCCCCATCAAGGTCAAGAGGGAGAATGACAGGAAGAGGGTATAAAGAAAACAGCTTGCTTGTCTTTATTATTACGGTTTTTAAAATCTTTCTTTTTGAAATTATGCTGATTGTCTATTTTAGTATTTAATTGAAAACAAAAATCTGATTTTTTTGCCCTCTCATCTTGGTTTAATATATACAAAAACAAATGAAAATTTAAAAATAGGCAAAAGTAAGGTTTACTTTATAATCATGGCTATAGTGTAGGCTAAGGTTCAAACTCGAATGTCAACTCAGTTGTCAGGATTGTCCAGTATTTTTAGATACAGATTTACACTACCTTTAATATGGACCAGTCCAATTAACTAAGTAGGCAGTCAAATCTGATGGTGGAAAAAAAAGTTAAATTTGATTCTATCACAAGAGACACATGGCACAGTAAGTGACCCACCCAGAAGTGGTTAACAGTCTGTGTATTCTCTTTTTCAGAAACCAAAGATACCAAACCATAGCTTTACCCTGCCTGTAAAAATACCTTCTTTTCCAGCAGATTATCTAACAAGGATTGATTCTCTTCTATATTCTGTTTAATCCCCATGCTTGTTTTAGTTTCTCTCATGAGTTATCAGCAGAAATATCACGGAACCTACCAAATCCCTCCCAAATCCTTCCCACAGCCCTCCTTACATGAAGCCCTAAGAACTCCTGTGTCACATGAATGCATCTCTTCTTCCCATATTGTCTTGTGGATGTCAAATCTCCAGGCATACACAATTTCTAAATCCATCACCCTCCTTATGTAAAGTCTGAATCACATTTCTTAACCATCCACCCAGAAGTTTGTAACTTGACTGTTTCATTATCATTCTGTTTACCTCTGTTCCATGAAGGCCTTCTGGTCCTGGTTCTCCTTTATCTCCTTTTTCACCCTATAAAAATGAATATTTATTTTATTATATATACTCAAGGCAAATATTAACCCACGATGCTTTGTAACAGGAAAAACATTGTGGTCTGTTCTACATATACATTGCTGGCTGCGTAAGTAAAACTATTTCTTACGTTCCAACAGAAATTCTTTACAAATAAATGTCCCTGAAAAAAGTCTAGCACTCTCATAGGTACAGTTCTCTGTACTCCATAGTGTCATTGAACACCCATAAAGACATACCACAGAAGAAAAACATTCTTGTTTCTTGCTGTGTTTCAAGAATGTGATTGCAAATCAGAAATTTACACAAGGGAACAGTTTAGTTTTTGAAAATCACCACACCATCTTGATATTACAATTTTTTTTCTTTCTGACACTCAGTTTTGTTATCAGATGCTTAAAATAAGTGTTTATTTTAAAAGTCCTCAATATTATCATTTGTCTTTGACTCATACTGGTATACGGTTCACAATTTGCATTTGAAAAATGAAAACAACTTTTTGTTCTGAAAATTTTCTTAGAAGCATGGGTATGAATAACATTATCAATCAAAAGAAAAAAAATGGTGGGAAGGTTCCTTCAGAATTGACTATAGCTGGTTCCTGAGTTTGCTCATGAAACACTAACTACAAAACACAATATTCTTTGTAGGATACACAAAAGAATTCAGTTCTGTATTAATTCTAACAACCATGCTATTCTAGTTAAGACGTTTCATCAAAGTGAATAAAATACACCCGCTAAAGAAGCATAATTTAAGGGAAAATATCTTCCAGAAGCAACAAGCCTAAAGAGCTCTATAATTGCATCTCTGTCCCTCAACTGAAGTTTGTCAAATCATAAGTCATCATAAAGTAACATAATTCTGATAGAAGTGCAAGGACTGACTTAATTAGAGTCCAAGCTCTTCATATAAACCAAAGAAAACAAATGGCTCTTCACCAAATTTCCATTATCTCCAAGGGACTACATTTGTTTGAGCAGAACCTATTCATTATATCAACATCATCTTCATAATTCTGTTAGGTAAATGGCATTGAGCTGAGATCACTCAGCTAACTTTATTTGTGACACAGTCCTGATTCAGAGCTATTCCTCCAGTGGCAATGACAGAGGGCATTTCATCTAATAATCAGTTTTGCAAAATGAGTTTGTATGAGCTTTGTCGAACAACTGAAGCCTACTAACAAATTAGCAGCAACAAACTGTGAATTTAATAATCCCACTCACAAGATGGCTTTGCTGGTTCATTGTTTCCATTTTAATACATCTTGTTGATAAGAAACTTAATGCTACACATTAGCTTGAATCATAGGGCTCAGGTTTTCCATCAAGTATTTCCTTTCTTGCTCGTCAACCCCGCAAAAAGACGCCAAACAGTTACTGCATTTACTGCAAAGTTCAAATGACACCAAACAGTTATAGGAATTTAACACTTCTTATTTTAGTATGTTTAAACTAAAGAGTCCTCTTTGTTCTATGGATTAAGACACTGGTTGAGATAATAATTTTCTTTCACAGTCAGTTTAAAAAAAAAAAAAAAAAACAGTTGAAATCCCAGGCGTACTAATCTTTTTTAAATAGCTCACTTAAACTTTTAGAAGAACTGCAAAAATGACATTTTACTTTCCATCACTGTGACACACTGAACACTTAATACTACTTTGAGGATATTTCAACTAGTATCAGTTACACTCCTACAATCTTGCAACAGTTATAAAGGTACATTCATATATTTGACATAGTATCTCCTTATCGGAATATATATCTAGAAGATTTATAAATAATTTCAATTTATGGAGCTGTTTTTCTTCTATGGCTTGTGCATCTGCTTTCACATTTTAAGAAAAAATGATGCAAATATGTACAGATTTGCTTCAGAAGTAAGAGCATCCTGTAAATGCCTTGATGTATAGGTGGAAACCCAAGGTAAAAGCATCTAGTCATAATTTGTTATGCAACATCTCCATTGACATAAAAAGCTAAACAGAGAGCCTAACTAAAAGATGACCATCCCCTCAACCTCACTCATCATTTGCCTCCATGTGATACATGCAGTATGTGTTGGTGAATGTGCCTTTTCCTATACGGCAGGCAGACAGCAACTTCACAACGCTGCCAGACAGCACTAGACACATACAAGAGTGGCTGGTGAATGCAGGGAAGAAAGAAACCTCCCTTTCCTTATGATTTACACAATACTTGGATTTAAGATGTTTCTCAGCTTCTTTGACAAAATGATAAAAAGCACCCCCTGTTAATGAGCCTTGGACCTCTGCAGTCCGTGGCTTTCTGCCAGGTGTGAGACTTTACTATGACCATACTCTGATTTTCAAATGGAGTACACAATTTGTACTTGCCAAGCCTGTTGTGTGGAATGTCCGTGTTCTCTGTGAAGCCAGAATTCAAATCAAGCAGAGGTCCAATTTTCACAATTTATTCTCATGAGAACTAAGCCAAGTCATGCTCATTTCTGTTTTTATGGAGCACACTACACTGCATAATTAACAGCTTCAATTCTAGCCAATTTGCAGAGTTGATGAAGCCACTCTGCAGTGTAGAGGAGGCTGTTAATAATCAACATTGTGGCTTTGTGGCATTGTACCTTATAGATTAACAAAAAAAGAGAGAAAAATGTGTTAATGTCATTTTATACAAAAAGTTCCTGCCTGCTAATACTACATTCAGATGAGACAATTAAAGACTATTTATTGCAAAAACAGGATGACAAAACTCTGAAAGCGTCAAGCCTTTTTTATTAGTTAACTAGAACTAACCCAATGTAACACTGAATTATTTGTATTTCTTTGGGTGAATTCTGCATTCCATTACCCTGATGGCACAAGCTGATGGGGTTGCTCCAGAATAAGTGCTGGGAGGGATTCAGTCTGCTGTGTGTAATAGTGGATGCACTCAATTCAGTGATAACATTCTTTAATTAGAGCCGGGGTTTATCCGTGGCCTCTGCAAGATGAGAGTACCAGCCTCCAACTAACTTGTCCACCAAGACTGCCTCATTTTCCTTGCACACTATTTCCCCCACGTTAGAAAGGCAAAGAATTGTATTCAGAAATATAATACATTAATATTTAAAAGGATAAAGATTTTTCTGCAACACTGCCCTATTAATGATACAAATCAGGAATACCTGGTATCATTTTTTGGAAGAATTTTAAAGTGCTATTGTTAACACTTGCTGAATTATTCTCTGAGGTATGCAAGCTATATAATACCCCTAAGTCAGTGTGGACACTTTACAAATTTTAACCACTGAAACTCCATAATTTTACCTACATATCTTAAAAACAGTTATGACTTGTTTTTTTTAATACTTTTTTGTGTTACGCCACAGCTCTATCTCAGCAGAATGCTCTATTTGAATTTTGTTTTCTTGTGACCATTTCTCCATACCTTCTTTTAAACTGATCTCAGCTCATAATAATGTTTATTGATTTTTTTCTTGAGAAAGTTAGGAATTAAGAAAATCTACATCTTCAGTTAAGAAAACCCAACCTTTGTTTCTTTCTAATTTTCTGATAGAAGTCTGAAGAGCTGGGTTTATGAAGAGCTGCACCCCTGTAATATTCTTATTGCTGAGCTGTAAATCTTCCACAGAACATGGGATAGTACACCTTAGGAAAGTTGCAATACACAGGGTAAAGCACCTCAGGACTGCTGAGACACTGTACCGTTTAAAAGAAGTGGAAAGCAAGACAAACTAATGATTTTGTCACTGTTCAGACTTGGAAGAATTATACAAGGAAATGTAAGAGTGACGCAAGAAGCTAATTTCCAAATAGGCTGTAACTCTGTAGCACATAGGAGTATTTCCTAAGCAGGGTCAGAAAGAGGCAGCACGACACACTGCAGAAATACACTCCTATTTCTAGAAAATGATAATCAATAGTGATGATCAGAAGGATGTCACCTTGAAGCCTATGTCTATCCAAGCCACCATATTTAAAATACTGAGACAAAGCAATAAATCAGGTGATCACAAAGCTTTATAGGGATCAGACAGCTCAATAGATACACTTATCATGAAAAGATAAGTGACCAAAATGACCAAAAACCATTTGATTCCAAATTGTGCTGTCACTGTCTTGTGAAAGAGTCCTAAACAAGTGTTATGCCTGTACAGACTGGATACCACGTCAGGAGAACAATCTTTCCTTCCTGGGTGTTTTTACACAGACTGAGCAATACTGAAAATATTCAAAATGGCTAATTACTGCTTGGTGTCACATGCCACATTCCTAAGCAAGCTCAAAGCATTTCTATACAGAAAGGCAATTACCCCCTCAGCTGAGGGCAAAATCTTTGGCACAGAACAATCAGAATCTAGGCCAGCCCAAGGCTCCAAAGCTGCATCAATGAACTGCCTCCTTCTGTCAGCAGGAATGAGGCAGCCATCCATTTTTATTCTCTGTAGAAAAACCTTAAAATGCAAAATTATTTGGATCAATTAGAACATCCACCAAAAAAAAACCCCAAAAACAACAGTCCAAAAAAATCTAACTCAAAACCCAAGTTCAACAAAAGTTTCAGTTTAGTGCTCTCCAAATGGAGAAACCCAATGCCCAACAACAAGAATAAGCTCTGTAGCACTGCTGCAGAAAAGCATCTCGATATTGTCATGGATCATATAGAGCACAGAAATCTGTAACACAAAAACATTTTTAAGAGGCCAAACTCCATTCTCCATTTGTCAAATACAGTCTGAAAAAAACCCCAATTATTCTGGATTACTTGCCACTGATGAGAACAGTGAAAAATAGCCGCTAGTTCAGAGCATCGTATTTTTCTGCTCTTCTCTAAAGTAGAATGATGGACATGGTGCAAAAAGGTTAGGAGGAATAATGAACATAGGATATGCTGATGGATCTCAAAAATGGGAAAAAAAATCCTATAAATGGGACATCAAGGTTTCCATACTGACAATATAAATAATAGATTTCATTTGTAGCCAAAAGGATTTTTGGGGCATTGGGGGTGGAATTTCTGTTAAAAGGGCAGAGAAGTACTGCAATGATCTAAGATTAGAGTGAATTTGCCCTAACTGTAGATTTTGCATGCGAATGCTCTAAGCAGACTTGATGACAATCCATCGTATGCATGTCTTCACGTGGGTGAGGCAGATATAACCCTAAATACTCTTCCAGGATAACCCTAAATACTCTTCCAGGATAACATTTCCCCTCAACTGCTCCTTGGTTCTTGCTCTCTCTCGAAAAATGTGTCCAAGTCACATGTCAAAATAGTTTTAGCTTTTCTTAGGATGATGTCCCTGCAGGGGGTACATATCTTAAGGAGTCAAAACTCTCTCATTTAATAAATAAAATCTGCTTTTTTCATGGAGGTGATGAAAGACAGACAAACATTAATACAAATGCCAACAATATACAGAATAAAAATATGACTGAGATGTTTGCTCTGTCCATGTGCAATTTTTACCAAGCACAGTGATTGAATAGTATGAGTTCAGAGATAAAGAACAGCAAAATAAAAGTTAAACCATGTAATACAGACAAAAGAGGAGTAGACCAATACAATTTTGAAGAGCTAGCAACCTCTTTGGATTGAAGGATTCTATCCACCCTCATTCAAGTAGCTTAGGCATACTTTTCTTTCTTATACATTCTTCATGAAAGTTCAACTCTCCCATTGCAACATCCACAAACACTGATTTCCAGAACAGTCTACTAAAGCCATGGCACCCTGACAGGCAATAAAATGTCCTCAGTCGCTGTTTTTTTGAAAACCTTTCTAACGTAGCTTAGAAAACTATGATTGAGAACTAAACCTCAAATAATGTTCAATTCTATTATTTCGTATCTAGAAAATGCCACAGCAAGGCTACCAGCAATGCCTTATTGAAAACACAAAAAAACAATCCTATGTCCTCCTTACAGACCTCTGAATCTCACCTTGGCTCTTATCTTCAAAGTAACCCTGTCTTGTGGAAATCTAAGAGACTGCCTAACATTGCCCAGTGCTGAGCAGAGCTATTAAGGATCATTAATGATATAAATACTAAAAGGAATTAAGATGTACTGTGATAAGTGGAAAAAAATAAGATACACAGAACACTTTTTCATCTAAGAGACCTGTTAAGGTAAAAGACACATAAAGACAAAACTTCATCCTTTTGGGTAATACATATTAGCCAGCACAAGAAATAAAAATACTGAGATTTTGGCTAACCCTTGCTTGATACAATGTATGCAAATCTAATCACAATCTCACATTTAATTTGCTTTTCAACAATAAATGTCCCAACATAAATAGTAATTGTCCCAATCGTGCTTAAGATGTTTACGCTGGGTTTTCTTTCTGCCACATAAAATTTAATTGTTATGTTTTGCAAACTTTGCTTTGTATGCTATCCTGCCATGGGTCATCCTGTCATGACCATTTCAATTTTTTTTCTTTTCTTTCAAATATTTCAATACCAAGGAGAAAAATATGAACAAAATCAACACTCAAAACTTCACTCTTTATGGTAATTATTTGATCATAGATTCCCAGACCTAACTTGAAAGAAAAATTCTTAACCCAAGATTAAAGTTTTATTCATAGAAAAAAGAAAAAGAGTACCACCTAAAGCTGAGCTATCTGAAAGTGGATTTTCAGTCTCCTAGATAATACGTATTCTTAACATTCATATGAATATATTAATACTCTCTTCAGAAAGTATCATCAGTCAAGTAAAATGTGTTTATAAGGAAGAGTCACTAAGCTTTTTCATGGTGATCTTCAAATGCAAATGCAATACTAAAAGCTACTTGGTATTTCTGTGCAGAGGCTTTAGTGGGTGTAAACAGCTTTCTAAAATAACTCAGAGCTTCCCAGAAAGACCCAGAATATATTTTAAAAACTAAAAAAAAAACCACCATTCTGAATAGTAATGGATATTCTGTTATTTATTCACTCCGTCTGTCTGAATTCTACAATAAAGTCTACACACAGACTACTATTCCAATTTAAAAATTGGTGTACTGCATATCTGTTATTGTGCTATACCTTTCCTCATAATACAAAAGCAAAAGGCTTTCCAAACTATAAAGACTCCTGAATTCAGTCAGACAACTCATGCATGCATCTTTCCATGCAGAGGCCATACAGGGTACATTCATGGTCCAGTTTTCCTCCCCTTCAACAGTGTCTCTGGCTAATCTCATCTGCAAATATAAAATCAACAATCAGTTTTATGAGTCATCAGTTACATCCAGACTTGATTCCTGGCCAAGAGCATGTCTTAACTTTCCAGTACCTCATATCTAATTTATGTTTCAATTGTTTTAAATATTTCTTTCAACATTTTAAACTTGAGAAAGCTTCCTCTTTTTGTCACTGTAAAATACACTGATTCTGTTAGTCAGCAAGAACTGGAATAATCTTGAAGTGAGTCTCTCAGATACAAACCACATCCAGACCACAGACAAAACCTTTTTCATCTCTCTACAGAGCTTCCACTTTGATCTAGGCTATTTTCACAAATTCACTCCCTCATCCTGTTCTCACCTACCCATTAAGAATATCATCGCTAAAACACTGTTCATTATTTATCTTCTCCTTTGATGATTCTCAGGCACACACACTTTAATACCAGGATATCAAAGTGCAAAACTCAGCGCACAACTTGGCATTGCAAGGCTTACACGAGGTCATACCATTTATCCCCATTCAATAACCATTCCCTTCAACCCAATTGTTCTCTGGTGTTGTGAATACAAAATCTGCCCAATAGGTGTAGCACCGTTTTTCATATAATTTATTTTTCAATTAACCAACCAGTTCTGGTTGTTCTGTAGGTATCCATCTTCTGTTTTAATTCTTACATTTTAATTATAATATCCATTGGTTTAAATGAATGGTCTGCTCTTTGTACATTGCCCAACACAAGGCAATCATAACATGCTTCAACTTGCACAAATACCTGAGCTTTTACATGACTTTTTTCTTACATCACTCATGAACAAAACTAATAGCTGAATTTGGCTTTAAGTTTCCCTCACTGAACTCACCAGTAATTTTAAACATAAGTATATTGTGTATCTATCAATAGATGAAAACCTCGAAAGAAAAAACTGCCTCACTTAATGAGTACATTATTTTTCCATTTCATAAGTAAATACTAGAAATGGATTTGACTTCCAGCTACAATTGTTTAAAATTCTATCTGCCTTTTAGTAGAGAGGTTTCTGTGTGTACCAGGTTAGAGTTAGTGTTGAATGAAGATTTTCCCGTAGGAGGAATAAACTAGTTTCTTTTCAGGGCTTGTCTCTTAAGGCAACTGAAAGCCAATCTGTTCCTGACAGCAGTTGACAAATAGTATTGCTTTCACAGAACGCAGTATTTTTTAGACACACATGCTTTCATGGTTTTGGCAGGATATTGCTATTGTTATTTATACTCTAAAAGATGTTCTGCAGATGGTTAAAGCCACGTCAAGTGTTTGCACAAGCTGATGGACTGCTTGTCTTTTCTGCCAAAGGATGCACCTCTAGCTTTATTTTTGTCACAACTAGAATAACAGCCTTTTCTGTAGCTGTTAACTATTAACCATGCTCATCAGGCCCACACAGAAAGCAGTATCAGTTATCTCTGTTTTCCTAGACTACAATAAGTAGTTTATTAAGGTCACAGAAATGCACACTTTAGACCAGGAAACTGGTGTTAAGTTCTCACAAACCCTGGTACAGTTTAAAGATGTGGTACGTTCAGTTTTCTGATAGATATTTATCTGAGGTGTAAACTTAATCTGTGTTCAAAATAAACATGCCTTGCTTAGTCAGACTTCCCTAAGGTCAGTTCAAAATATAATTAGAAAAGTAGGAGATTTCTGCCTTTTGCACAAAACTTAGTAAATAGAGATTTAATGTAGGAAGTTTTCTCTCCTTTTGAGAGGATTAAAATCAACAGCTCCCCCTTTCCTGGCAACTGTACACACAATCAGCCCATGTGTGTTGTATGGGTACCATCCACAGACACAATTATATTTCTCTTCTAGTTGAACCACTGTGCAGAGTAGAGGAAAAAAAAAAAAAAAATCAATGGGTCTAGAATAAATAGGTGGGACAATGTTCTGCAGCCTACTGAATGGAAGGAATTATCTTTAGAAAGGTCATCCTGGGAAATCTGAACTGTATGTACTGGCCAACTACCAAGAACAGAAAGAATTTAACTTACTGCTGGCCTTCAATAAGTACATAAAACTCAAAAGAGTACCAGGACAAAGCCTTTTACTTCATCTGTGCAAAATATATACTGGCCTTGCCATACCAGGAAGATCAATGATATGGTCCCTGTAGACACCTAAGACAACTCAGTCTTTATCTACTTTTCACCTGTTGTCACAGAAAGTCTCAGCAGCTACTGCAAATTAGTTGCTCTTCTAAGCCAGCTCCTTTGGCTTCCTAAACTAAAATTTAACAATACAAAAAGGTGATGAAGGAGCATACTGTAAAAAGCAGCATCATAAAGCTGCTGGTTGGGTTAGCTACATTAGCACATCCTTCTGTAAAATTTACCATTCTCGAACTTCTGTGCAGATCCTTTACAACAGCCTTAATACCCTTGACTTCCATGCCATGTTATGTCAGGTCTTCAAAGTATTTTTTACCTACGTCCACATGAGCGTAGAGTGTGGCACAGAGATGATTTATGGAGAAAAGGGCAAGAGTACTAGATGTTAATACTGGATTTTGTTGGAGCTATTCCAAACCTACACTGAAGTAACTTTAGTCTGGTTTCATGAATTCAAGAGCCATTAGCAAATTGCAGCACCTTACGCTTGTTCCCAAAGTACATCTTTCACAGTAGCTTCATCCAAAAGGAACCACACTGTTCTTCTCCAACCCAAAATCTTATCTGTATAGGTCTGCAGCACCTTTTAGTCACTAAAACATGCCTATTATTCTGAAATATATTGGTTGCTGAAGAATAGCCACATACCAGTCTAGAGAAACGGAATGTGCTGGGATATAAATCCAGTAAACAGAGGCACTTTTTTGGTCTAAACAGTTCCCTGACTTGTTTATTTTACTAGGAATCACACAAACAGTTGCAATAGCAGTGCACAGGGACACTGAGGATAGGAAGAAGCAACTGGAAAGGAGGAGACTGGGGAGGAAGATCATTTTTATCATTGACAATATTACATTAATAAACATCAATTACAGCTAAGTGGAGAAAAAAAGGAAGTGCTTTGGAGAGTTAAATATACGTAAAGATATATATTGCTGACTTGTAGAAACATCTACATCTGCCTTTACAGGTTGTAGAAAGACTCCCCTGCTCACATGCACACACTGAGTTCTATTTTTAGTATATTAATGAAAACAGTTCTGTCATCTCCTCTTCTACAGTGACCAATGTGTGCAGCCATTTTGTTGTTTCTTCTTTCATCAAACTGTGTTCATGAATTATAATCCTTTCCCTCATTGTAAACAACTCTCACTCAAAATTGCAAAAGCCCATATACAGAGCCCATTGACTTAAACTTGTTTAAGACAAAGAGGAGAGACTTTGATTACGTAAAAGAAAGAAACTGTTTGCTATCAGAGCAATGAGGCACAGGAACAGGCTACCCAGAGAAGTTCTGGATATCCAATCCCTGCAAGTGTTCAAGGCCAGGTTGGACAGGGCTTTCAGGAACCTGGTCTAATGCAAGATGCCCCCGCCCATGGTTGGAAAATTGGAACTAAATGAGCTTTAAAGTTCCTTCTGACCACAATCATTCTATGATTCTGCAATTTCACCTACAAATTTAGGTCCATGCATTCATATCCATTTTAGAAATACGACCTAAAAGAATTTTTAAAGAGGTATCACAATATGAGGCCAAACAGTAAGAACTACAACACTGCATAAGCATATATGCAATTTATGCTAAATGGTATATTCAAATATTACAACATCAATACTGCTTATTAGATTATTCTATTGCTTCTTCTCATTAGACACCTGTCAGTATACTCTTTTCCATAAAGAATAATCTTCTGCAACAGTACAGACAACATAATTTCACTGACAGTTACACTGCAGTGTACCGATGGCCCCCTTGCTGTGGAGCCCTGCCAGCTCTGTCCCACAGTGTATTTTTGCTCCTCAACTGTCACAAAATGCCTCCCTTTTGAAAGAAAGGAGACTCACATGTCACAAGATCTCTTCATTTTGGTATGTTAAAGTAATACACTGCACCTGCCAGAAAGGATTCAGTTGTGCTTAGTCTCTGTTGCTGCAACACTTTTCACCAGAGCCTCCTTTCTGGCTTGAAGTTCTGGTAAAAAAAGCTTTCCTTTAAAAAATGCACTGCAGTAAATCAAAAGAATTAAGCCATAAGTGATTTAATTTAGAAATCTATTACTAGGTAGGTTACTAAATATTTTCATGATTGTACTCTACTTCCTGTAAGGGGATGACCTATTCTAGTACATATGTAAATATGTATGTAAACACACAAGCTTAATAGAGTAAATGTACATTTTCAACTGTAAATTGAGGAAATACACTCAAAGTTAAACCTATCACTCAATTTGGGACTGAGAAAAAAATACCCCACTGAGATTACTTTGTCAGAAAAAAACAAAAAGAGAATTAAAGCCATATGAAAAGTGTTCAAGTTGCTGTCCTGGCTAACTATAAGACCAGATCAATGATACTACCTGGAGTTACCCAGAACCCAGATCGGTAAAGAGCTGAAGTACTCATGTTATGGTACACTGTACCTGCAATGCTTCTCACAGCAGTTCCAGTTAAAGACAACTCTTTCTTCAACATTATTATTTAAAGGTATTGGTGAAATTTAAACAGCCTTTGAAAAAGTCAACCAGGCAAATAAAATGGACAAATATGCATATGAGTGGGTGTCTGTGCAACAGGAAGGGTAAGTTATGAGCCAGGAAAAAAAGGAAGAGAGAAGGAACAGATAATCCAGAACATGTAACAAAAATAGCAAGTAGATTAAAAAAATTACAGAAACAGTAACAAGAAAATAAGTTTGAATAGAAATGGCTGGATATTGAACTTCAATCAGACCTATTTCTCTGATGCTGCCTTGTGGCAACACTAATATGTTGGGCTATTTCCAGGCTTCTCTCTAATCCAATTGAGGGCACATTTAGTTTGCAAATTATTTCTATTCTGGCATTTCTTGTATCTTGATTCAGCAATCATCTTTTTAAAATTCATTCTGTTCATAATAATAAATAGGAAACAAGAAAAGTAATCTGTCATAATTAATAAGGCCTTTCATGAAAGTTGATCTGTGGAGTCAGAAGACAGAATGTTTTAATTCACCACAATAAGCTTTATTCCTTGAGCTAAAAGATTAGGTAGCTGCAGTAGATGATGAACACTCTCTTTGGTGAGCCAAAAGCACAGGCTTTTGTGGGACACCTTCCACTCACCACAGAATAGAAACAACTCACTAGCCAACTTGATAGAAAGCAAGGAAAAGAGAAATTCTGTATTCTGCTTTTGACTCTGAAAAGGAGTTAGATTTTTTACCTACAGACAACATCCAGACTACATGGCTCCTGGAAGGCAGCACAGTCAAATGGAAGAGTTAGGGTGTGATTAGAAATCTCAGGTTCATTCCCACAATATTACTGATGTACATCACTCTGTCTTCGGAGTTACTCTCAGTCTCTTCCTTCTCTCTCAGAAATATACACACATACACCATCCATTCTTCCTGTTTTTCCCAAGTAGCCCACTTAAGGTCCATGTCTGTCTCCATCCTCCCTACCGCACAGAGTTGACCTGAACCAAGCCCCAGCATCTGCCCCACTGGTGCTACACAACCCAGTAGCTGTTAAAGTTGTTAAATGGGAACTGGGACCTCAAAATGTCTACTTAGGGAGAGGATGATGCTGTGCTCTCTACCAGTGCCAACGGACATTTCTTTCCTCTTCCAGAATACTTTCTCGGCTGTTAAATGTGCATCATTCCTTACAGGTAAAAATCGTTACAATAATTTTAAATTAATTACCATTTATTAGCTACCAGTCAAAAGGCTTACAGCCGTGTTTCCAAACTAGTAAATACTTTCTAGGCATCTATAGCTGTAATGACATGAAGTAATTTATCTCTGGATAAATCTTCACAGAAATCTCCAATGTGGCACAGAAGCCACAGCTACTGGAAGAAGTACACCTAAACAACTGAGCACTCTGCTCACACTATTAAACCTCACATCTCAATAGAGTGCCCCCACAGGAAGCTGCAATGCTTCTGGTACCTCAGACAGCTCATCAGAACAGGCATGGCTGTTTCTGCAGAGCACTGCGTGCGCTCTCTTGCCCAGAGCTCCACATCTGGGCCTACCATGCAAGAAGCCGCCTACATTGTGGGAGCAATTGGAATTTGGAAATAAATTACAGAATCACAGAATATTCTGGGTTGGAAGGGACTCACAAGGATCATCAGAGGCCTGAACTCTGTCAGGCTCAAGAAGTGTTTGGACAATTGTACTCAGTATGTGCAAATGGCCCTTTTCAGAACATAATATGAGACTACCTTTCTTATGCCAAAAACCCTTCATGCCTGTCAAATATTACATTTCTAATACAAAGCAGAAAGAGCTTGAGAGTCCACCTCAGTATTTATGTTTTGACAAAATCAGTTTTCCACTAATCTCGTTCTCAGCAAGACTTGGAGTGTTGGCTCTCAAACCTCAAAGAAAACCATTTTGAAATACATGACAATCTGGTGAAGATACCAAATTATACGGATGAAACAGATGAGGATGAACTATCACAAGCTCAATACAGGCATTATAAGATGAAATGACATGGCAAAAGGACAAATGAAGTTCAGTGTAGCTGTACGTCAAACGGTGAAGATCATAAAATCCTTACATGCCCTATGTAACCATAACATCTGTGAACACAAACACAACTTCCTAAATGCAATGACTGGTAATGGCCAGTTCAAAAGGATCAAGAGTAAGATCCTGAGGCCATACTCAAAGCTAAAGAGAGGATAGCAAAGTCCCTGTGGGGCGACATGAAGGCACAGAGACTAAACCAAATAATTTCAACGTGATTAAGTTCTTGTCTTTTCCGTCTTTAAACACTGGAACAGAACTCAGTAATACCCAGAAGCAACTAGTAAGGATGATCTAATACAGAACATTTGTCATAGCAGGAGATACTAAGTAAGATGGTGATATTCCATTTGAAAGAGACAGCTCAGGAATGCATAACAGAAGCTTATTGATTATTGATTGATGCTAAAAAGGAGAACAGGAATCTTAAAAAAGAAGTAGGGGACACCAAATCAAATTAAGCGGAAGCAGGTTCCAAATAAATAAAAGGAAGTATTTCTTCAAACACAAAGACAAACGTTGTAATTCCTCACCACAGGGTATTGCAGATGCTCAAAGCTTACATGAATCCAAGAGAAAATTGTACTTGCTAGTGCAAGAAAAGTCCATTGAAGACTACTAAATCCACTGAAAACACATCTGCTGAGACGCAGTCTCAAATAATTGGAGGCTGGAAGAGTACTATACTTGCTTACTTTGTCCTCATGCTTTTCCCCAGGGCACCACTTCCGGCTATCGTTAGAAACAGGATGCTGAGCCTGATGAACCTTTAATCTGACCAAATGGGTATGTGTAAGTAAATTAAACAGTGATAGAGCTTGGGACCTGGAACTTAGTCATCTATATCATTTAATTGATAGACCCCAGCTGTGAAGGTTTTTTGCAGGCATTTCAATGAGTCCAATTAGCATTTCCTCATATAATTCCCAGGCACAGTTCAAAAGTTAGCATAGGCTAGGGACTATTCCCAACAGACGCTATTGATTAAGCCTGTTTCAAAGGGCAAGAGCATTAAACAATAGGAAGATGACCAGATCAAGCCAAATACCACAGAACTACTTGATAAGCCCTGGTAATGTTTAGCTCACTAGGATGCCAACATCACTGCATTCATTTCAGGGAGAGACCTCCTGTAGAATTACTAAGATTTTCCTTTTTTCCCAGAATATCTCTGATTATATATGATCTGCTTGGTAACAAAAAGAAATCTCAAATAAAACTCATAACATTTAACCTTCTATGACTTCATGAAAAAAAAAAAAATCTAAAATGCTACCCAAAAGAAGATGCAAGGAGGTGACTAAATAGTTACAAGATGAGAAGGAAAAACTCTTATACTTCCCTATGTAGCATTAGGAGACAAGTATGAAAAAATATCTGTTCACATTTATATGCAGCTGGTAAAGCACTCAGTCTTGCCTGCAAGAAATAGGATTTCAAGGTTTTCAAAAATTCTTCTCCCTGCCCCAATAAAGAATCTGCATTGATGGTTAGCACAGGTAAGAGACAAATTTTCAGCACAGTGGCACCAACTTCACTCACATCCAAATAAACTAAGGAATAGGACCCTAAGCGTATAATGCAAATTGCACATTCTTCCATTAGACCAAAAACATTAAGACCAACAGGTAGTGCCCATGGTTACACCAATATTTGCAGTTTACCGAATTTACTCTTCTAATCTTTTTCTCTGAAGTATTTCTAGCAGAATCTACAGCTCATAAATAGAAACACTCTACTAATACCCAGGTTTACTAACTGCTTTTTGTAACTGTAGTTTTCGAGTATTTTTAATTTTAGACCTTTGAGGTTCATGACTGTCTTCTATCTATGCACAATAGCTTCTATTTTTCAAGTAAATTAGAAGCTTCCTCAGTACTCGAGCTGTCTGGTTTTATCACTGAAATTTATGATACAGACATTAAAACATTAGAAACACTAAATAATGGCTAACTTCAAACCAGCATGTTAGACCTAGGAAAGGTGATTCTTTCTTCATTTACTTATGTTTATTTAAGAAAAGCATACTGAAGACTGAAACAAGACACTACACCTGGGGCCACACGGGAAGTTTATGGCTTTGTGTGTTCTGAATGGATAGAAGATAGACAGAAGAGTATTTTATTAGGTGTGCTAGGATGAAGTAGAAAATGTTGAACCTCCAGGAAATCTTCTTGACACTAAGATCTATTAGGAATTGTCTTCTAAAGGAAATAGATGAAGCCCTAGTTCCTGGGATAATTCAAATTGTACTTCAGAAAATAGTAAATATATACAAAGAACATCCTGCGTTTAGATGAAAATTAAGCAGATGAAATTTTTTTCTACATTTAGGCTGGACAAGCCCCAGACTCCTCCTCTCGTCTCACATGTATACAATATGTAAAAGCACAATTACGACATGCAATATGTAAAGAGAAAATAATGAAACTATGGAAATAATAAATATCATTATGGCTTTATTCTCAAAGTCTCCCTTAGTCAAACATACGTAACTTCTTAATTAATATCATTTTACTGAGAAGTATTAAACACAGAATTAGAATAAAATTATTACTTTACCAAAGATCAAGTATTTACAAGTGCATATCACAGCACATAAACTGCTACATAGCTCAGGTCCAGTGACATTCAGTTTTAAAATACTCTTATCTCAAGTGTGAGATGAAAGGTATTGTATTGTGTGAAGGAAAGCAGCCAGTCCAGCAAAACTGCAGTTGAAGAGTCCCTCTCCAGAGCACAACAATCCTCCTACTGTCACAGCTTGAGTCTTCTGAGGTATCAGCTAGTCCTGTGATTTTGTGACATAATAGCACACCTCTTGCCTCTCTGACTTAAATCAGAAACAGGGATTTTATACTAGCATTTTGAAATAGTTAAGCAGGGCAAGGAATTTCGGATTCTCAGCTCCATGAAATGACTATTATCAATTAGTGACAAACCATGTTTTTCAGCTATAATTAAAATGTAAATATGTTGGCTTTTTTATCACCACTATTTCAAATAAAGATTTGTTTAGATTTGTTCCACACATGCTGCCAAATGTTAATGAAATCTATTTGGTGCTCATGTTCCATGTATCCCATAAAACTGAATTCTCGGTGTTGTAGCTCATTTACAGAAATAATCATATCTGTGAAGTGCAGTGAAGAAAATACCTATTCTAACCAAAAAGTTAGACAAGATGACAGAAAAAAATGGGGGAGCTGGTTAAAGAGTACTAGCTGGAGTGACCAGAGGAAGTAATAACCAGGAGGAAAGAGTATTAATTACAGAATTAACAAAGGAAAAAAGCATCTTAGAGGTTATTTGTTTAATTGGTTATTTAGGCTAGAAATTAGAAAAAAGTTCTTCACAGAAAGAGTGATTGGGCATTGGAATGGGCTGTCCAGGGAAGTGATGGAGTCATTGTCTCTGGAAGCGTTTAGAAAAAGGCTGGATGTAGTACTTAGTGCCATGATCTAGTTGATAAGGTAGTGTTAGGTCATAGGCTGGACTCGATCTCAAAGGATTTTTCCAACCCAGGTAATGCTATGATTCTGTGATTAACTAACAGGCTTTGGGCCTGTTCCAACTCTCAAGCAAGGCACATACTTCTAGTACCAAAATAAGTAATAATAAATAAGATTTCAACCGCTGCAGGTTTCAAGATAGGTCTCAGATCTTGAAACCTACAGAGGTTGAAATCCAGACCCAAACCTGTTAATCAGGCCAGGTTGGTCAGGGCTTGTCTTGAAAACCTCAAGGAAAAGTTGCTGCTGCAAACCCACTTTGGGCAACTTGTTCCAGAGCTTTACTGTCCTATCACAGAAAACTATTAACTGGACATTAAAAACAAACAAGTATATGTGTTTAAAAAGAAACTCTCTTGCTGTTCTCTGTGCTTTAGAGATAAGTGTGATAGCTTGCATAATTTTGGTGCTATTAACAGACAATGGCAAAGTAGTTTAAGATACTCTCATGTCCTCTGTTTTCATGAAACAAGTCTTTAGTTTACTCCCTCTTCTGTTATCAGGATAAAAAGTGCAGGCCACTGGAAGAGGAAATTACTTCCGTAATAAACAACAGTGTTAGAATTAAAATCTCCTTCCTAAAGGCTACACAGCATCTTCCTTGTTGCACTTCCAGTCCACTGCTCTGCACGCACTACAGACGCACAGACAGAACAATCCTGTCCTCCTTGCAGCAATGTTATGTATTTGAAGACTTTTTACTTCTTTTCAGCTGACTCTACAGTAACAGTCAATCATGCAATCCTTCCTCAAAGGTTCTGTATTCCTGAGAACCAGACATTCTCAGTGCTCACCTTTCAAAATCCTGAAGCCACATCAAAACCAAACAGAGAAGGACTTTTTAATTAGTGTTGCAGACAATACTTCACTTTAGACCACCTTAGTAAAAGTCTTTAAGTTGCAATGTCATTTACCTATATTCAGTTTCTGATCTAAATAATCCTCAGATTTTAATTTCTGCATAGATATTACTTGATTTGGGGTTTTTTTGCAGCTCAGGTTTATTTTCCCCTACAAGTAGCTTCTTGCAGTTATTCTTTCTATGTCTGACGCTATTTATTTTTTTCAGGCTACACCTCTGATTTACCAAGAACATCCTGGATTTTAAAGCTTTCTTCTAGTTATTATCAGTACCTTCTGACTTCCTATCATCATGAAATGTAACAGTCATATTTTCTATCCTGTACTATAAAATTAAAATTCTAAGCAGTATTAGAAGAAGAACAGATCCACATGATACAGTCTGCCTTCTTGGCAGCAAACCAATTAAAATTGCTCTCAGCATATACTTTTTCAGTCATGCTATAAAAGGGTAAACCAATGTTTTCGTTGCAGTTATAAGACTATCATATAAGACTGTCATTATCTATGTAACAGAAAGAAAACCGAATACAAAGCAGAATTAAAATAAATTTACAGTGAAAGTGTATTTCCCTTGGAGGGAAAACTTGCGGCATAATGCCTGCACTCACAGTCTGTACTTCCCTTACCACTACTGGCTTCTGCGAGAGAACCAAGTTCAACCACAACCAAAACCAGAGGAAGGCAGAATAATATTTCTGGATTCCTCAGGAAGAACCAAGTGTGGCAGAGAAACCCTTAAACAGCCTAAAACAATCTCCCTTATAATTTACATTACAGATGCTTCCCGTAACTGTTACGTACAAATGATCACGCACTGTCACCTCAGTTGTCTATGCCTCTCTGATGACCCCAAGGCTTTCTGTGCCAAAGCAGAACCTAATACAATAAACAACTATTTTCATTTGGTGAAACAAGAGGTATAAGGCTGAGTTAACGTCAAGTATACAATCCTATGGAATGATAGGGTTACTAAACCAAAAACACAGGATGGTTCATTTCCATGTACTCCTGTGGAAAGCTTGGAATGGCAAATATCCCATGTTGAGGCAGCTGTGTCCCACCCTAGGTAATAACTAAAAAACAGAGTGAAGTGTGCAAAAATTTTGTTCTTTAATATGCAATATGAGGCAGAATTTTTGGTAATGGAAATATTTTCTATTTCAGGCTTTGTAATCATATTTGTTACACACAAATTGGTATAACTATTTTATTTTGTGCTGCTATGTTAAAATGCAAATGTGTCAATAATTTTTTTATACTGGATTTTAGAAACTAAAATGCTACATAGGTCTTAAACAATCATTTGAATTAAAGCTGAACTAACTGTTAAAGACCCAATTCCCAGAACTTTAAAACACACACTTCCTACACAAATATAATGTGTGGCTTCTGATGAGACTAGCCCAAATTATTTTGAGTGATCACTGGTAAATAAAGATCCTTCCAATCTTATATTTCCTTTAAATTGAGGACAGTTGAATGTAACATTAATAGTTACACTGGAAGCATTTTTAAATGGGATCTTTTAATTATGCTCTAAATTTATGAGATAAAAAGAAAAAAAAATGGTCTAAACATGCTGATTCAGCTTCCACATAAGAAAAATGTGACTACCATTGGCTAGGTCATATTATCCCTGCTTTAAAAAAAGGGAAATCAAGCAAAGAGAGTGGCAGCAACAGCTGGAACCATGTGCCTGTACCCAAACACGATTTATTCATAAAACTCAAGGAGAGCATAGCACAGCTGCAGAGCAATTATGGGGAGAAAAAAAAAAGAAAAAATCCACAAGCCCTTCAGAACTGATGAATAATGATACTACCAAGGAAATAAGATCTGTCAGTGGAGTTAGAAACACTCAAGCTTAACAAGTGCTTTTTTTTTTAGAGGCTGAATCCTCACATTATAAATGTTAGTTGCCATGGATGCTAGTTTTTACTTCTGATACTTCTTCCTTCTTAGCTACTGGGATACTTCCTCCTAAAAAAACCTCCATATTTTAAATCTGCTTCAATTCTGTTAATCCATAACATACTTTCTTTAAAATATGTACACGGGAAAGTTGTCTGACACTTCTGAAGAGGTATGGTGGGTGAGTGAATATATCCATGTCCAAAGCAGTCCAACTCACAAATATATTGCACTTTTTAAAATTCAGAAGCTGCCACCTACTCTCTATTTTCATCAGTCTGAATATTGCCAGAATAGCAGTTTCTGTCATTCTTCATCTTTATGATATATAAATTCAGCAAAAAAGTTTTTCTGCACCCTTTTTAGACAGTGGGCTGAAGCACAGAGAAACTACCTATGATTCAAGAAAAGACTCCTATTTCAGGTTGCCTAATCCAAACCAGCCAAAACTAGGGAGAAACCTGTAAACAGGCTTGAACATGGTTAAGAACTGAAGTTACAACCATAAACTATCACCTCTGCTACTTTAATTCCTACTAGACAAGTTAGTATATGGCTCTTCCTTCCACTCGTCCCACAACATAGATTTACTTGCCTCTGATGACCTGCAAAGACTTACCTGTTGGAAGCCACACTAGAAGATTGGGTTGCATCATCTAAAGCCACCCAATGCTGGCATTCTCTCACCCAAGACAGCCTTTCACAAGGCCAGTTTAGCTCCCATGTCAATACAAGCTATTGAACTATTTCTGGCCACTGCAGAGGCTCTGTTGGTTCCTCATAAAACCTTTCCTTAGGGGGAAAAAAAATCTAAAAGAAGCCCTGATGGCACTCAGTAAACACATAAAGAACTCCTCATTCTTAAGCATTTACATAGAAAAAATTTAAGAATTTTCTTAATTAAAGGATTAAGGAAGACCTTCAGAAAAAAGCTCTACTTGGTTGGCCATATATCAAATTGTTAAACCAATAAATAACTCAGACAGAATAATTTACCTTGTCACCTTCTTCACCTTTACTACCTGGAAAGCCACGTTCACCCTGGAACACAAAAGGATAAAATACAAATCTCAAACATAAACATTGTTCAAGTAATTGTATTCCTTAAAATAATTTTACTGCGCTGAACTTTTATTATGAGACAAAAATGAAACTGGATGCTGATTGTCTCTTATTCAAAAAGGTGTGAAACGTCTACAAAAAATTATATGGCTTTCCATAGTTTTGTCAATTAATAGGAGTAATTCATTTCTCCACTTATCCTAAGGGATTTCCTCAGCTTTAAAAATTCTCAACTATTTATTGATCCTAGACCTGCTTATTACAGTCTTTCTATTCTTCTGCAGAACCAATTTTAATACATTTATTCCTATTAATACCTTCATTTTAATTTTTAAATGGGGCTAGTCAACTGTGAAAGTCTTCAACTCAGATCAATTGATAAAATAAACAGATATGATTTAGGAAAAGAAAAATAATTTCTTTTACTTTGAAAGTCATATCCACTTACCCAAGTATTAACAAACCAAAATAAATAACAAAGAAAGTTTTCTCTTTCTCACAGAAGAGGTAAGTTTTAAAATATTAACTCAAGCTCAGGTTATCTAAGCAGACTGAATTCTCGGTTTGATGGTATTTCAATAAAAAGGCCTGTTATAAAGCTCTTTCCAGCTCCAATTTCCTAACCTTTAGCTCTAAAAAGGATCATAGTGTACAATCTTACTGTGTCTAAATTTTCATCAAATGTAGACTGCAGTCTGTCTATATTATAAAATAATAACACCTGTTTTAAGTTTTTTTAATGTGTATGTAATAATGTATACATAATTTATACTTGCATGTTTTCTGAGACATTCAGAAGACAGATGGAAAAAATTACATACAGGCAGCACAAAAACGACCTAATTCTAAAAACCCAAATTTTCTCTTTCTCCCTCAAATCATCTAGTAGGAGATGATTTGCATGTCTTTGCCAGTCTCCTGAATTCAGTCTCATGGCCTCAGTACAATACACATGATTTTTATACATCTATAGATGAAAAAAGGGGAAAATTTCCTAAGTAAAGCTTATGGTGTTTTTTAAAATTCCTTAAAAAAAATTAGACAGAGCAATGTCTAAACATTCTTTCGCCCTTCAGAGAGAGTAATTTCCTTAAATAGAAGTCTAAGGTTTAAGTGAGCTCAGTTAGAACAGCTGGCTATAACTTACAAAAATTCTAGCAGTATTTTTGTCAAATCTTTCAAGTAATGGATCGTGTACTGATCATGTACTACACATCTGGGAATTAAATTCAAAGCTTTGGAGGTGTGCAGAAGAATAAATTATCAAATAGTTCTGGACTCTTCATCACCCACCTACAGTGACTGCCTTTTGCTTTTTTCTTTTGGCAGGGGTGGCTCATTCAATCAACAGCTCAATTTTAGAAGCAAGCCCAAGACCAAGTGTGCAAAATGGTGTCTAGTGAAATAAACTTCTGCATGTCCTCATCCAAAAATGAGAGGCTAATTCCTGAAATAATTTACAAATGTATATGATTTCTGTTCTGTTCAACTAGTTTCCTTTTTTTATGGAAGGTTGGACCAGATATTCTTTTGAAGCCACTTCCAACCTGGGTTGTTCTATGATTCCCATTCTTCCCCAACTGTTGGACAGGCACACGACAGCTAACACTTCTTAAACAAATTCATAGAAGTGTTTTCTTCATTTAACTTTCCCATTTGTGTATTTACTCAATCCCAAATTCATTACATGAAAATTATTCTGAGAGAGAGTCAGCATTCCTCTGACTGTAGCCAAGGAGATTACTTCTCATCCTTTCACAGTACACCTCTGATAAGAGTCTGACTGTGGCTTCTCCACACCCACCCAGTACTTACAGATAGCAATGAATCTGCACACCACCCACCACCCCCACTTTCCAAATCATCTCACCTTAAGGCTGAACAAGCCCAGCTCCCTCAGCTTCCCCTCTTACATCATGGGCTCCAAGCCCTGGCCGTCTCAGTGGGCCTCCACAGGACTCACCCAAATGAGCTACTCTTTATCTTCTCCAGGGAGCTCCAAAGTGGATGCAGAACTCCAGATGAGGTCTCACAAGCACTCACCAAACACCCCTCCTGATCTGCTGGACATGCACTTGCTAAGGCAGCCCAAGATGCCTTTGGCCTTATTCAAAACAAGGGCATTCGGCAGGACTCCCAACTCCCTTTCTGTAGATTTCTGAAAATTTGTCGCCTGGCTTGCACTGTGGCATGAGGCTATTCCTTCTCAGAGGCAGGACCTTGTGATTGCCTTTGCTTAACTTGATGAATTCTGGGTTAGCTCACTTCTCCAGCATGTTTAGAAAATCCTTCCTGCCCCACCTTCCAGTCCCACCTTCCAGTGCACTATTTCCTCGCATTTGGTAACATCCATGAACTTGCTGAGAACTCCATCATCCACGTTATTAATAAAGATATTAAATAATATTTGCCCCAGGATTGCCTCATGGGGTATGACACAGGTGATCAGGTAGTAGTCAGACTGCATAGCATCATTCTGCCTTTGACCCCATCTGCCACCCACTCTGTTGTCCATTTATCCAGACAGAACCTCACAGTTTCTACTATAATTATATGTCTGAAGACTGTGCCATGCTGACATTCATTTTATCAGAGGAGGCAATCAAGTTGGTCAGTGTGATTTATCCTTGGTAAATCCATGCTGGCTGTTCACAGTCACCTTCTAGTCCTTCCTGTGTTCAGACATGCCTTCCCGGATTTGATACATAATGTTTCCAGGGACAGAGGTGGGGATGACTGGCCTTCCAGGTCAAGCCTGGATCCTTCTTGAAGTCATCAGTGACCTTCCCTAGTCATCATTATCAAAAAATTATGACAGAGGGCAGCCCCGCAGTGACATCAGCCAGCTGCCCCAGCATCCCTGGATGCATAATATTTGGTATCTTGCAAACATCCTAGTAGCTTAAGTGCTCCTTAACACTCTCTTCTGCTTCAGTAGGAAAGAGTTCATTAACACACTCTCTGCGAGCATGCTTAAGTAACCTCGGAGGCCTGAGGGCAAAACTTATTAGGAAAAAAACAAGGTGAAAAAAAAAAAATTTGGGTGCTGTCGGCCTTTTCCATGTCCCCCACCCCATTAAGCAGCACGTCAACGTTTTCTTCAGCTTTGTTTTTGCTATGGATGCATTTAGCAGAAACCCTTCACGCTGCCCTTAAACTATTTCATCAATTTCAATTCCAGATGCGTTTCTAGTTTCCTAACTCCATCACCACATGCTGTGGCAGTGTTTCTATGTTCCTGGGTAGCTCACCCCTGCTTCCACTGTTTACTTTCTTTTCAGTCTGAGGTCAGCCAGAAGCATCTTGTTCATCCATGCTGGCCTTCTGCCATACTCACTCAATTCCCTGCATAAGAGCATGGAGTGTTCTTGGGGTTCTAGGAACCTGTTGAAGATTAACCAGCTGGTCTCCTCAGGTTTGCAGGACAGTCTCAATCACTCCTTGGCTTCCTCTTTGCCAGACTCAACAAATTTTCTTCCTTGAAACTCAGATGCCTTGTTTTCTAGGCTCCTGAACATAAACTAATTCCCTGCTGGACGCGCTTTGGTTTCTCCACATCTCTTCTGGAACTGAAGGTGGAGTTTTGCCGCAAGCATGACACAGCATATAAGGCATCACTAAGCAAAGAAGGAAAATACCTCCCCCTGATCTGCTAGGTGCAGTTTTAATTATATAGTCCAATATGGTGTTTATTTTATTCCAGTAGGAGAACACTGTTAGCTCATAATTCAACCTTGTGTTTATACCTCCCCATCATTTTCAGCAATGCTGCTGTTCAACCAGTCAGTTCTCTGCCTGTACCAATGTTAGTGATTAACTGATGCCTTATGTTTCAGAACCAGTCCAGATTTTTTTGCACATATTTGAATAAAAAAAAAATTTCCAAATTAAAGAAAATAAGAAATATAGTCAACAAAATGTAGATAAAGAAGTTTAGGAAATTTCCTTTTGACAGTTTAAAAAATACAACTGTATTAGCCACTGGTAACTTACTTCAAAGAATTCAAATGCCACAGAAATAAAGTGAAATTTGAAAAGTAACACATTTATGGCTGACCTAAATTCTCCTTTCTGTGGCAAAATTCTCGTATGAAGTCTGGCAAAACATTTCACACATGTTTTTCATGGACAATCATTGATTGCTTTTCTTGATACTCACTGCAGGACTGCTGATCTGATTTTCAGTGTTTTAAATATGCCTGCAGTACAAGTCAGTGAGATCTTGGCTTTGAATGCAGAAATTGATAGACTGTGGTAAGCTTGTTGCTCAACAAAATGCTGGCTACCTCATCTGCAGAAAATAAGTTCCTTCCTTCCCCTTGTGCTATATTACAGGAAGTATCTGCCCTAAAGATACACAAATTGCATCAAGGTCATGTTGCAGAACATTTTCTTGAAATTTTAATAACAACAAAATAATGGATTTTTTTTTGTTTGTTTGTTTTTGTGTGTGGTCTCTTAATTTGTTGAAGCAGCAGAACTATTTCCCCTACAATTTTTCTAAAAGGAATTATCTGGACAGAGATTAAGATTTAATTCCAAATATTTGCCATTAAAAACAGCTGCAATCAACAAAAAAAATCTGACCATGAAAGGAGGCAATATTAACAAGTATTACCAGCATGTCTATAATACATGTCTCTTTTTGCAAGTTCTGGCCTTCCTACAATATTTCACTCCTAGAAAGGAGCAAAAGAATAAAATGGAAGAGTGGAAGAAGTGCTGGTCCTCATCTCATTTTGCTGAGATCTCAAGACTCTCAAATTTCAAATTTTTGAATCTGCAATCTTGTACTTGGAAAGACCTGTATAGTTTGAAGACTTAGGCAACTGCTCTTAATGCAAAATAATACTGCTGTGCAGGTTTCTACCACAGCACCACATGTTCTTTGTCTTTTGAAAGAGAAGCCAATAGTAAAGCTCCTGTCACATTATGTAACTCAGAAACTGGATATGTAATTCAAGTACAATTTATGTAGATACTGAACAGCTGGTAAAAAGGATGTTGAGACTGCAAACGGTTAGAAGGAAACTTTTGTTTGTTTGTTTGGGTACTGGTTTGGTTTCTCTTCTACCATGGAACCTGTAAGACTGGATTTGCCAGGAGCACCTAATAAGCCAGCTTCCCCTTGAAACAAAGTTTACACGGCCATCATTTCACAGACCTAACTCATGACTGAGCTAAATTAAGAGAAAAAGGCATCTGGACGTGCATTGCTTCTGATTCTTTTTTTATGAAGTAGCTGAATTAATTTCTAGGGTTATTTATGTCTGTTAACTTGTAATTGGTTAATACACTTATCATTTTCAAAATAATAGGCCATTAACAATTACAGATTATTTAATTCTGCAGTAGATATAGTGGTAGGTTGCTTCAGACAACTGGACAACAAAAAAAAATTAGAGAATTTTGATCACATGAAAAGCTTTCTAAAGCTTTATTTCAAGCCCTATTCAGAAGAAGACATTCCAGAAGATACTTGCATACTACCCAAGTAGCTGAAAGTCCAACAAGTGTACCACAGCTTCCACTCTCTCCCCAAAACCTATGAGCAGACAGGGATCTACCTTAAACCACGGCTCTGACAGGCAGCTAAATGTACAAAGCTGACTGCTGGTTTCCAGGATCTGCTCAAAGGGGTGTTTCAGATTTTTCCTTCATCTCCAAGTGCCCAACTTACTCAGCAGGAAGAAGTGCAAATCTTGATCCTCTGCAACCAGGAAGGCTTGTCCTACTTCCCAAGTGAATGCTCTGTATATGCTGCTAATTTACCGTGTCCTCTAACCCATGCTTCAAAAAAAAGAGCAAACTAAGTCACATGCACACCTGATGTCACCCCTGGCTCCCAAATGACTTTCTCTTTACAATGCCCATGAAAATCAAGGATCTGATTGAGTTTGCAAATTCCATTTAGGGAATCAGATGCTTAAAAGTTACATTTAGAAACTGAGCATAAGTAAAACCAAACACCTTGTTAATCAAAAATGTTTTTAAAAGGTAACTAACTATTCAACCTGAGTAATGCAGTAAACTTCATCTTCAATATTTAAATGAGAATTTGAACAAACAAAAAAAACAAATCAAGAACTCTGAGTTGAGAACTAAAGACAATTCAATTCTGCATTTAATATATAGTTGTACAATGAAAAGGTATAGTTAAAAGCCTAGTAATATCTCATTTAAAATTAAAATATTAAATATCACAATAATTTCCTTTTCTATTCCTTCTTAGCAAAGTGTATTAAATAATTACAGACCTAGAGAGAACCCAGCACTGACACTCAAGGCAAAGAACCACCCTCCATTTACAGATTCATGAAATATGCCACCATGAAGTACATTAATTTTTGTCATAATTAAACTATAGTTACTGAGCTAAATTCTGGTAGAATTCATCTGTGCTCATGGGACTTCAAATAGAAGCTTAGAAGACGTATTAAAAGAGCCTAAAATGAAATGCTTTCTCCATTCCATTCATGGATCTTATGTCCTTGACAGAAGTTGGCCCTAGTAACTTGCACACCACCCAACTGAGTTTTCTTTCCAAGTAAGAATTCAGGAACCAAAGAAAGTTTTGAAATTTCTATTGTTTGATTCCAAGCCAATCAGGAGACAAATGCCTCACAGAAGCAAAAAGAACAGAGACAAAGGAAAAACTCCAGTCTCTCTTAAAACCAGAAAGAGCCAATAAAAGAATGATTATTCATCAAAATGATACAAATAATTAAGCAAATAAATACAAAGCCCTCATGACATACAGCAATTACAATACATCTTAAAATAGTAAAATAGCTTGTTAAAAAGGCATTTTTGTGACTCCACTCATGGCACAGTTTCCAACACCTTCTTTCCAGCTCCCCTCTGTAACAATAGGTGGTAGCATACTAGGGAAAAAGTCTAATTACTCATTTAAGTAATCCTTAGCCCTTTATTTTTTCTAGATTTACAGGAGGGATTGTGAAAAATTCTTCATAGTCTGTTACCAGATAATATTTCAACTTCCCTGCTATATTGGATCACTGTAAACTAGAAAAATGCCCCCAAAACACGGTCAAGGTTTTTGGTTTTTTTGTGGAGACAAGCCACAGGTCTTTTGTCTTGCATTGTTTAATCAGAGTTCTATGAATCATTATTTCTTCAACACAACAATGCAAAAATACATACCTACATCAATACCAACAGTATTGATTCTCATTAAATCTAAAATAACTGATGCAGTGATGTTTTAACTATTCTGGAAGTATGTGGTGTGTTTATAAACATGGCCTTTAATATATTTATAATTTATTGATTTTGCAGGTTGTAATTGCACTGCAACACCTTATATAATTAGAGACTTGGTTTATACCTAAGAGTTTTGAAGGCAGAGTAAGATGCTTTGTATCTGTGTACTTAACAACCTTCTCAGAATGAATTTTCATCAGTTTTTATACCTTGGCTTCCACATTTAGCTATTTCCCCTCCCTAAATAAAGGACTTTCACACTTAAAAAATTAAAAATAATAAAAGGAGAGGCTATCTTAACATACAAGCTAACATACGGGAACTTTATCAGGAGCATTGTTACCTGTACGGTCAAACAATGTGGTACCAAAAAATGAATTAGGAATCACATTATCTAAACACAAGGGGAAAAAAAAAAAAAACAAACAAAAAACAAGTGTTGAAAGAAACTTTTATCAATCACTTGGAATGCATTTTGCTATTTGGACTATTTTAGGCACTAACAAGATTTATAATGGCAAATATGCTGGAATTTCATGAGATTCTCTTCAAGGCTGGGAAAGAGAAACAATTGCTGTAAAATACTTTTAGCATTTTTCAGACATGATTCTGTGAAATTAAAAAAACAAAAAAAACAAAGAAGCAGTCAGATGCTTCTCCATTCTCAATATGAAAACCAAACATTTTTATCTTTAAATTTACTGGGGCACTGCCAGTAGCTTGATTTACAGAATAGGCTTTGTACTCTAGGGTTACTAGCAAGGAAACTCATCTTAATAGAAGCAAAATCAGCACAGTCAAACATTACTTAGTGTTTTGATAATTTATGGATATGTGCCTTCCATTAGTCTAAGTATGCCAGACCCTTGGAATAATCTAATAGCCTGGTGTTTTAAAATGAGGACAACTATTTTTAGCATTGCAGAAATGGAGCGGAATGTTCAACAATGTACTGTCAGTGGGCTCGAGCAGCATCCTCCCCCATGGAGCACGTACCCAGCTGTGCAGAGCCACCAGCAGGGGCAGAGCTTTGCCTTGAACAGGTTAAAATCCCACACCAATTACAGTCCATTATATGACACCTTTCTTAGCCTGCTGGAATATTACCTCATTTCTTTAAACAGGCTCATGTTAATGGTTAGGATCACCTGATAGAATATTAGTTACATAAGAATATATTCCAAAGATATTAATTAAAACTTGTCCCATGAATTTCTTGGGTTAGTCATGTCAAGAAGTTTCTGCTGAACATTATGACATTTTGGCTTCACTGCATCTGCCAAGGCTTGCATTCCCTTTTAGTTACTGCTGAGTTACCAGCACTTCCCAAGTACTTGCTCAGTGCTATTCCTTGATGCAAACTTGATCCAATTGAACAATAAGATCCTCCCTTAAAATAACCTGATGAAGAAGGGCTTGTGACAGGTAAATAGTTCCTTTCCTTTGCTCTGCCCTGCTGCCACAGCAGCCCCAGTGGAGCATATACACCATGGTTCAGCCAAGGGGGTCAGGGCAGGTTAGAGGACTCATGTTAAATAACTTCTCAAAAGAAAAGCAAATTACAATAACCCCACTCATCTTATTTGTGTATTATAACGTAGACTGAGTTCAGGAGGCACCAATTTTTCCTCATTCCCATCCCTTTCCATACCCATCTTTGGGACAAGACTGACTTGCCTATCCATTCAGGCAATTAGATGTTAATACACTGCATATTAAACAACACTTGAAAATCTAGGTTTTGGTGCTTCGTATTCAGACTAAAGAATCAGCAGTTGGAGGCAGCTCAGAGCATCGAGAATATGGCCACAGGGCTCCTTACTCCAGGCTGTGCTCTCTTTAGTTGGCATTGTTTCCTTTTTTGCTATTAGTATGTCTTAAAAAGCACGTAATTCACACAATATCTATAATCAAATACATAAAGCATGTCTATATTAAAATACATAAAGCGTTTCATATGTAAAGTACATAAGTCAAAAGTTTGTTAGTATATTTTCCTCCCACAAACTATTTCCACCCAACAGAAGAAATCAGAGAAGCTGTTCTGCAAAACCAAAGATGAAAGGATCACTCCATTTATTGCCATGCACAACTACAGGCAGGTATACTGCCTTTTTTGTTCTTTTTCTCTTTTCTTTGGTTTTAAACTGACTGAAGTCTTTGGAACATATGTCAAAGACTGGTTTCTGTGTCATCAAAAAAGTATCAACAGAAGCAGAGCCTCTGCTATCATGATGTAGGTCTTCTTTCTGCATTTGGCAAATAGAAGTGGTATTCACTGCTACTGCATGTCCTTGAAGAGGTGACAACTTAAAAATGCAATGCAGACACAAATTAAACATGGGCTTGAGCACAATCCAGTTCAGTTGACCTACAACATCACACACAGAACACGGAAAAAATGCAAACAAAATCCACAAGAATAATTCCTGCAGGGTAGTGAGAACAGGCAAATAGGCTTCTGGCTGAAAAAGGTTCTTGAAGATTTATAAGGTCTTATAGATGAGCAGTTTAGAAAATTAAGTCTAGCCAGTTGGATATTTCCATTATCTGAAGCAACACAGTAGAAAAAAGTTTGAAGTGATCTTATACTCATGGACAACTGATAGTTTATTGCAACTATGTTTTTACCCTTACATCAGATCTGTCAAAAGGAAAATTGTCTGACCTACACACCATCTATTAATTTATTGCTAATCCAACCATAATATGGTGTTAAAGCAAATCTAAATCCTATTAAAGTTTCAACAGAACGGGAAATTAAGCTAATTGGCCTTGCTCAAATAATATTTGAAATGCAATAACGCTAAATGTAGGTTAAAAAGCATTACTCAATATGAACATATTGCTGAGGTCTTTAAAAAATAATATAATATATTATGACTATCATACTCAACATAATAGTTGGACCCCCAGGTTTATACTAGGAATTTAATCAGCATTGGTCAACCTCTTAGATCTCAGAGGATATTCTTATTAGAGAACTATTATCATCATCATCATCACTATCCATTTCCATAATCTGAAGATTCAGGAGGCAGGTTCTCAGCTGGTACAAATGGAGGTTCACACTAAAAACAAATCTGAGATATTATTGTCTATAGCTACAAATAATATGTTGTGCATCTTCCATGTGTAAAGGTAACAAGTTATAACTATTAAACAAAGTTAATTAATAATTAATTTCTCCTGTTTAGTGTCTTATTTCAAACTAAAATCATGTTATTTTCATCTGTATGGGACAATCAGAAGAACTGTCATTCACAATAGAAAGAGAGCTTAGTGAAAGGGATATTAATTCTGAAGAAGAACCATTAACTGACTAACTTCTCAGTATCTGTTAAAAAAAAAAAATCTGTCTTGTGTGAGGTACTTGTTAAACACAAATCAAACACCTGTCACCCAGCTGGGCCACGTGTGTCACTGCTGAGCCATCTGCAGGAACACACCCGCGCCAGTTGCTTTACTTAGTGTGGCCTGGGAACAAGAATCCATTAGACAGAAAGTCAACAGTGGAATTAGCAGCACTTTTTCTTCTAGTGCCCTTCCACTTACTTGCTTGACTTCTTGTGTTTCTATTTTTGGGAGCCTCATGCCAGAGCAACAGTGCTGACTGCTGATTAGACAAGACTTGGCCCAGCCTCAGCGTGTCACATTGATTTAATCGGTTCAGACTTGAAACATGCAGGATGGATCTTAGGTGTTTATAAATACTGGCTAGTAGTGAGGACTAAAAAAAATAAAAATACATTCTGGTTTGCAATACCTATGAATGATTTTACTGTATTAATAAAATGAAGTTTTTATTTCCAACAATTTGGTAACTATGAATTTAAAAAAGCAATTTGCATTGGATTGGGAATATAAAACCTGTATTATAATTTTAGGGAGTTTGGAAGAAGAAGAATATTCATTAACATTAAAAATGCACATCTGAGATGCACTTATTTAAATATTAATAATACAACTCACTAAGAAAAGGGCAAAGGAGAGTTAACACATCACAAGTCATAGCAGCCAAAAGTATAATCTATAACCTCTATGCAATTTGTACTATGTATAACTTTTCTATTATATGAAATTAAGAATTTTAAAAGAATATCTAATGTGCTACTTCTAATAGGAGTTCCTGTCTAGGGAGAAACTACTCTTATATATAATATAAATGAAGAATAACATAAGTCATCCATAATTATCCTAATATAGATCGATTCATCAGATCCAAAAATCTTATATTCTGTGAAGTTCAATACCTAGTGCCTCAGAAGAAGACCAACAAAACTTAGCAAAACGTGTCAGACAAGCTGTACAATGCAGCTGTACAATGAGAAAGTTCCTTCCTCCCCAATTAGTCCGTTTCCTGCAACAGAGTGCTGCCAACTTTTACAGTGAAATAATGGGTATTTTTCTTAAAGCTCTGCATTCTGATAAGATGTGGAAATTTCAGAGCATCAGTTTCAAAACCTACAGTCTCAAACCCTCACGAATGAAGGGAAAAAACCATACAAGACTAAAAATCTATGTGCCACAGAAAGCTTCCTGAAAGAATCCAATAAATACAATTTAGGAACAACTGAAGAAGAATCCTCAAGCCTCCTCCCGCCCTTTCAAGCTCTATAAGGTCCTGACTGAGGCTTTTCAAACACAGTTAAGAATCCCAGAGCCAGGCAGACTCACAGCTAGAGTATTCATGGCTCTCTGATTAAGGAACAAAGAGCTGCATTTAATGACTGCATTATTTAACAAGCGCATTATGTTTTGCTTCCATGTTACATAACAGGCTAACAAAGGCCTGCCCTGCATGGCAGTGTGCCACACTCCACTTTGCTCCCAGCATCCCAGACCCCTCTAAAATGAACAGTGACCTTTGGTGGCTTTGGCCACACCTCACATCCCATCACAAAGGCGGCTGCTGCACTCCAGGCCCCCATGAGGAGCCACATTCTGCTGGTTATTACAGTTCCAATGCAAATACCAGAGGGCACAGATACCTCCCACTCTTATCTCACCAGTGTCACTTGCCTGGAGGAGACCACGGCTTTGATGCCAAGCAATACAAGAAGTAATGCCTGGCTCCAAAAACACATTTGTACTTTTGTTCTACTGAGACATACTAATCTGATTTTGAGGGAACCCATAAGAGCCCAGAAGACAATGCCATAACTTTTCTCAGATGGGACTGAAGCACATTTTCTTTTCCCTCAAAAAGCAATGATTCTTTAATGAAAAAATGAAGTCTCTGCTCACCAACACCTACAGCGGTCACCAGCACCATTCCCTCCAGAATGGAAGCAACACCCAAGCAGTGTCACTGCACAGCAGGTAATTTGATTCCACAGAGTTCTTTTATCGAGAACTGAACTGAACTGTTGTCATGTAGCTCAGGAATTGAAAAACCAGGGAGCTCAACAGTTCCTGGAGTTGTGAACTGCAAAAATCACCTAATAAGGCAAAAATAAGTCAGCACAGCAGACAGCTCTCTGGAATCAAATTTATGATCAAAGGCTATTCAAAACACTTTCTTATAATGCTGAGAGAGCAAGAACAAGCAAGCAAGAACTACACATGCTGAAGCAATGAAACAAGATTTGGAAAACATAATGGTCTAAAGTGTATTTTTCATGTAAGATAATTTATTTTCTTTTTAAACATATTTATGCATCACAAATCTATTAAGACCTACTATTTTCATATGCATCCATCTCTTGAAATCAGATGTATATTAATTATACACTAAGATATCACTGAAAAGACAAAAAGAATACAAAACTTTTAGAAAATTTGTTGCTGCAATAGATGGCATCCAACTGCCTGATTTACCATCGCCAGCAATTCTCAAGCTCAAGGTTTTAAAACTTAAGTGGTAATTAAGTTTCCAATTGGATCACCACTGTCTTTTTTTTTTTTTTTTTGAGGCTAATCCATTTAATTGTTTAACCATAAAAAATTACATTTTAAAAACCTGCACTCTATTTCCCGTTAGAATGTTGTTTCAGCTTTATGTTCCTATAGCTCACCACCCTCCTACTTTGAAAATATTTTAGATATCAAATATTTTTCCTCTGTTACTGATTTTATTATTTTGTTTCTGTTAGAGTCTCCAGAGAAAAGCAGCACAAAGATTTTTCAAAAGTTATATAACTAACACAATTTATGTTCATACATGATCTAAGAATATTGAAATACAACTGATTAGCAGTGATGGGAGCTCATAAATTGGATGGCACTGAATAAAAGACAGACAAACTGAGTGAGATGGCTTTAAGCAGTACCTATCCAGTGCTCCACATGCATTTTGGAAGTTTTCTCAAAGACGCTGATGAGCTACTTTGGAAATATCCTGATCCCTGTCAAGGATCTGTACAGGACATGAAATGTGGAAGGCAATATGTCCAGAGATCTTTCAAGACAGCTGCAAGGAAAAGACTGCATTACTGTAAGCTCAACACGAATGTCTCCTCAGATTTGTACATTTACATGAGTGATTAATGCTCCAGAAGCATATGCTGAACTGGCATTAGAGGCCATATATCCCTGGCTCTTCTGCAAAGTCAAATATGTGCTGGAAAATTCTAGAGTTTCCATGGTCTAGCTGGAGCAATGGGGAAAGCAGGTCAGTGGTCACAAGGATCTTCACGATTACATGTTTTGATTTGGATGCACATTTAACAAGTTTCCGGTTGTGGATTTCATGGCATAGCTGCCCCTGAAGCCCTGACCCTGCAGTAACTCAGTACAGAGATGGGTATTAAAAACATCTCTGAAAGCAATTTGAAGTCACATGCTACACTACCACGTAATTTTATCTTTTTTTCCCAAACTTTAAAATTCATGTATAAAAATTAAATCATGCTGGAAAACAAAACACTGGACATTTCTAAGCCATGTTTTATACTGAGCTTAATTTACCTCTTAAAAAAATAATCTTATCATACAGAAGTTTTCAAACTCATTTTCTCAGGTACCACTAAAGGAAAGGAGAGCTCTTCCCACCAGGCAATGCAAAGTGGACCATTCAGGAAGTGTCATCATACTGTTTTGATGTAGCATTTATACCACAAATGGTATCTATAGCACGTTTTGGATAGCCTTTTACTAATAATTTCCTTACCTGTACCAAATATAAAGAGAGCCCTATTCCAAAAGGATAATCAAATTTATCAAAAATTAAATCATCAATGTTTGGTTTCTGGAGCAGTTAAAACTGAAGACAGCACAGTGATATTGGACTTGCCAGGTAACTGTAGGACACAGTTAACAAAAACACCACAAGCAGCATTATTTATTCTAGTACTATTATCTTCTAGCTCACAAAATGTGTAAGTTCATCTACATTTTGTTGGGTCATCATCACAAATACGTGTGCTTGAAAAAAAGGACTAACCATTTTATAGACACCTGCTGAACAGTTTCATGTAAACATCATTTCATGTACATCTCATTTTCATGACTCAAAGTACAAAGAGCACTCATACAGTTGGTAGAGCTCTTGAACTGTACACTTAGTTTTTTCTCTGGTCTGACTTTGAATATAAATCTAAGTTGTGTAGCAGTAAATACTTTTTGCTTTACGTAAGTTACTTCTCTTTTCAGTCTAAATTATTTTATTAATAGTCTGCAGGAGCATCTATAGAGTGCAGTAGCAAATGCACAGCATATGGAGTATCTTATTGCTTCAAGCTTACAAGCAAGACCAGCTATTTTAAAAAGCTTACTCAATATATTTAATATTTTAGGAATACTATTCATAATCTAGATGCAAAAATTAGTGCAAAAACTGAAACAGTAATGCCATTTGAAATTCAAATATTGAAAGTGAATGTTGTCACAAGTATTTCACAAAATGTACTTTGAGAAACATAGATACATCATCTCCATCACTGTGAATTGTATACTGTGAATCACAAGAAAGCAACTCCTACAGAAGTTTGGATAAAGGGGAGTTGACAAACCCGGTTTAATTTGGTAAATGTTCTGAATTTTCTGAATTACCTTTCTGCCTACATCAAATTTATTTTTCAGAATGCAGTCACTGATAAGAAAAAATATTTTCATAATAGAAAAAATTGAAAAATGTGGAAAAGCCAAGAACAGAGCAAATAAGTCACTTTCTGTAGTTTGAGTCCTTTGAGCCTTACTGCCACCAGCACATTCTCAGAAGCATAAGGCCTTTCTGGCTAGCAGGACTCATAACCCACATTAGCCATCAAATCGGTAATATTGGAGAAGACCTCTAGGATCGAGTCCAACCATTAACCTAACACTGCCAGATTCACCACTAAACCATGTCACAAAAAGCCACATTTTTTTAACTCTTCAAGAGATGTCAACTCAAACACTTCCCTGGACAGCCTATTCCAATGTGTCATCACATTTTTTTTATGAAGAAGGTTTTCCTAAAACGCAATCTAAACCTCCCTTGGTGCAACTTGAGGCCATTTCCTCTTACCCTGTCACTTGCTACTTGGGAGAAGAAACCCACACTCACTACAACCTCCTCTCAGGTACTTGGAGGTACCTGGAAATGCACCATAAAAGGAGGATCATAGAATCACAGAAAGGCTTGTGTTGAAACAGATCTCAAAGATCATCTAGTTCCTACCCCTCTGCCATGGGCAAGGATGTCACCCATTAGACCAGGTTGCTCGGGACCCCATGCAACCTTACCTTGAACGCTTCCAAGAATGAGGCATTCACAACTTCTCTGGGCAACCTAGTCCAATGCCTCACCACCCTCTGAGTAAAGAATTTCTTCCTAACGTCTAAAGGAAGTTATCTAAAACTCTCATATTTCAGTTTAAAACCATCACTCCCCTGTCCTATCATTATCTGCGCATGTAAAAGGTAGCACTCTCTCTTTTTTATTAAGTCCCCTTTAAGTACTGGAAGGAGCCATCACATGATATGCTTTGTGCAGAGTCCCAACACAAAACACATGCCAGGGAAACTGACCATCTGTAACAAACCTCAGTGGGTGCTATGGAAAGGACCTGCACACATAGAACACATACAACCTGCAGGGACATAATATGACATTACGATTTAAGTTAGGGAGAAGCCTGTGGGTCTCGCCATCAGGAGCATTATCTCACCATTTCAGTATTACAGCAACACTAGGAAAATTATTAATTTTTTAAAATAGAAATGCTTTACAGTGGTGTATTGACCTTGCTCAGATTATGCCAGTGATGTGACCCTGCACACGGCAGTGGTAGGTGAAGACCATTCTTAATGGCTGAGCAATCAGTTCTTGTTGCCATAATGAGTCTAACTGCTAGATCAGGAATGGTTAATTTGTGGAGCCTGATCTGCAACGGATAGGTGACTGTCATAATATACCTTAAAGCAGTCCAGTAACCTCAAACCACCTCTTCAGGGACAGATTTAATTTCTCACACCATAACCAGCACTCTGTCTGCAATCCAGTTATAATAAATGGCTTCAGAAGTGTATCCAGAGGCGATTTCACTTGCTAATCACCAAAAAGGAGGCTAACACAGGTTTCAACACATTTCTTCTGTTCTCACAGACTTCTCTGAACACTGCCAGAAGGACAGAGCCTAGGGTCTCACACACTTAGGGATTCTGACTAACCACAACTTCCAGTTGTTCTTGTATCATGGTTTGACAGATACCTTGAAGAAGTGGCCCCAGAAGGCTGAGCTACAAATCAGTCCTGATTGCAGGACAGGGCTCATGCCACTGTATTCCATCTCTTCTGATAGCCTACAAAGGCAGCAAGTGTCCCTCCAAGGGAAGACTACTACCCTCTTATTTTAGAATTATAAACAAATACCTCAGAACTATCTCCTCTGATAATCTCAAGAATTTGTCCTGTTGCCCCAAGCAGGTTTTAATATTTAAAAGAAAAATCTCTTAAGACAGTTCCCTGAAAAAGAATGGGGATGAAGGAGCTAGGTAGGTGGACATCAAGTAGACAGTCACCTATGTAATGGGGCTGATTATCCACTGTGTTGTGACTTCGGGGCCTAAAGTCAGGCTCCAAAGGGTCTGCATTAGATTCTTAACTCTCTAGATTGGTCATAAGCACCATCACACTGACTGCTTTTAACCTGAAGGCAGATGAGACAACAGGTACTTTTTGAGACAACATCACTTTTTTACTTTGGCAGCTTACAAGAACTGCATCAGAAAAATCAACAAAACTGCAGAATTATGGCCAGAAAATGCCTCTGTTTTCTTTAGGGTTTTAAGGCTATTCTTATGTTACCATAGAGACATCAAGTCCTAAACTATGTTTTCTGTATTAGCCTTCAGCAGATTCAGCCTCTTAATTCACAAGAAACTCTTAGAAGTCTACACCACTCGCTTGTGCACCTCTGGGCCAGCAGACTGTGCCAAAACCACTGCAGCATTTAGTGAATGAGAAATTATGTTGTCAGTGACAGTATGTCTTTGTGACAGAAGGCCAAGTGTCACATTTGAAGACTGAACAATTTCACTCTTAAGATCCTTGAAAGTCAAGGTCGTATATGAAGCCTTACAGATGTCTCACCATTTACCCAGATCTTGAAAATTAAATATATGAGCATCAAGCACTGTTTTGGGAGATTCTCCTGTTAAGATTATCTCAAGTAATAAAGTCCACTGCCTAATATTATTATAAGTTTAGTTTTTCACTACATCAGGTATGTTTGAGATAATCAATCTAAAGAAACAGGACTTCCAACAGCCAAGTTTATCTCATCCTAAGGTAAACATCTAAAATAGGTCAAATGAATTGACATTGTTGCTTGCACATAACAACACAAATAAAATCTATTGCTTATTTATTCTCTGAACCTTTCCCCAGGGAATGAAGTATAAGCAAAGGAGTATTGCAGAGGATAAATTTTGGGTGTATTAGCAAGAGCACCTCCGTTCTTTAAAGCCTCTAACTTCCTTTACATTAAAAAAAGGTAATTTCTTTTTCCTTCTTCCTGTTTCTTACTAGTGACTCAGGGGCACATCTGCACCAAGTTCAGAAATACACAGTGCAAAAACATAAGAATAGCCATATCACCCAATTTAACATCTCCAAAAATAGGTAACGTTGAAAGCTTTAAGAGGATAAACAAAGAGCAGTGGCTCCTCAGAATGCTCTCCCAGCACTGCACAGTCTGCACCTCAACATCCTGAAATGTAGGAGATGCCTTTGCAAACAACAGTGCTTAAGAGTGTTTTTATTACAGAATATGCTGAGTTGCAAGGGACCCATCAGGATCTTCAAGTGCAATTCCTGACCCTGCATAGAACACCCCAGGAATCCGACCATGTGCCTAAGGGTGTTGTCCAAACGCTTCCCGAACTCAGACAGGCTTGGTGCTGCTCCTCCACTTCATTGTCTTTAACTCTATGTACAACGTTAGCATCCAGAACACCACACTTAAGGAGAACAAAAATAAATGATTCTACAAATTTATATAGTTCTTGATAGTTCTTCTCTCACCTGAGAAACACAGTATGTTAACCCCTCTCACAACAGAAGGGAAATATTCATTCTAGCTCCAGAAAGGAACTAATGGACACAGCACTCTACTACTCTACATAGACATGAAAACTCCAGCTAACAGAAGCTGGGTAGCTGGATCTCATTGTCTTTATCTAGTTATGCATGTAAAAAAAAAAGAAAAACTTGGCTTTCTCTTTTTACTTTAAAAGTTTTCAGATTTGACAGCTTTGTATTTCATGGTAGTTCATTTTAAATTTGCAAAAATGGTACTTTACACAGGCTGAATTAAAAGAGTTGTAATGTTCAGAGAAAGTACAATGTCTTGATACTAAATATGATCTGACTGTTGAGCTTCATGTAAACTAACAGGAGCTTTGGGATTTGGCCTGACAATGAGTTTGCAAGGCGCTTAGCAAAAACCCAAACAATATTAACCATGGAAACTGTAATAATAATAACTTGGACTGGAAAAGTAATGTAGCCTGGTAAGTTTAAAGCAAGATAACATCAGAGTAGGAGCTACAGAAAGAGCCAAGGGAAAACACAGCTTCATTCTAGGTCAATCTCAATCTACAATGCTTTACAATAACTCTTTCCATTAATTCATTTCTAGGAGCACAGTAAAGTAAAACACTGTCTATCTGGATCAAATCAAAGGTTTCTCCAGTCAATTATGGCACTCCAATTGTGGTAACAACAAATGTCTACAGAAAAAATGTAACACCAGGGCAGCCATAAAGACTTCTCCAGTGGCTTTCCCAGACTCCAGCCTCTTGGAGTTCAAGAGCTTTCAGACAAGCAGACTGATACTCCATGGATTTTTACTCCATTAATTTTCTAATACATTTTCAGACTTCTCAAGTTCTGTGGCAGTGTTCAAATTGTAATACTGTAACAGGAAGAAAGAGCCCTTTCTATCCCTTCTGAACTTGCTGACAGATAGGTTTGATGCCCTAATTCACACACTGAAAAATAAAATACATAAATAAATCCCTATTAATCTTTTCTGCTCCATTCAGGACTGTACAGAGAACAGACAATGTCATGTTTTCTCTTATTTGTGCCTTTTTCAGATTGAAGTCCACATTGTCACACCTTAATTGGAAGATGCCCAGTGCTCTTGATCGCTCTTGATACCTCTGAATCTTTTCTAGTATTATTAGATTCATGTTGAGCTGTGAGAACCAGAACTGTACACATCATTCAAGCTGCAGTATAATACAGATCCATTAAAAATGGTGACATTAAAATGCTTTTGCCTTTGGTAATTCCTAAATACCGTTTGTTTATTTGACTAGTACTAAAAAGTGAGTCCATGTTTTCCTTGATCTGTAATTCCAAGATCACTTTCCTGAATAGTAATAGCTAATCTAGAGTCTGGTATGAAATGCATAATGCTTCCTTTGTTTTCCTCTTCATCTGCATCACTTGACTATTGCTTTCTCTAAATTTTACATACCACTTGACAATTCAATTTCTCAATGTTGAAAAGTCCTTTGAACATCTTTGCAGCCTGTTCTCCATTTGTCTACCATATGTAACAACATCAGCAGCAAATACCTTGATTTTAACTCATAACTTTGGTAATATTATGTATCTACCTCCCATTTTTAACAAATCACAATTTGAGACAGAAATAGCAAGTAAAAATAAAAGACAGTTCCATAATTTTACATCCTGTAAAACCACTGGACAGCAACAGGCTGTTTCCTCAGTGTTACGAGAGCCATCTCCATACTGAAGATGCTAGGTATGAGACTTAGAGACTTCTTCTAATGCAGGTAAGTAGCACTGAACCAAGTAAGAACATACAACTGTCTTAGTTTCAGAATGTTAGTGTGCAAATTAAGTAAAACTTATCCTTGAAGACACCATCAAGCTGGCATGCCTTCCTAGCCATGGCTATTCCAAATCTTTGACTAAGAAGTCAGTGGTGTTTATCTCAAGCTCTACCAAGCAGACTGTTGAGTGCACAGGGGTTCTTATCTAAGCTTGCAGACCACAAACTGGGCAAGTGGAACAAATAGCTTCCTTTAGCTCTGCAATTAACCCCCACTTCTTGGGAAAAAAACCCCACCAAACAAGCACATCTGCAGACAATACTATTGATCTGAACAGCTTTCTCAGTGTGCTACAAAAACACAGCAGTGCAGGTAAGAAATTAATTTTCTAACAGAAGTGTTCTATCCTCCCATTTCTGTAAAAAATTACAGAGAAGCCACTGACATAATGAACACTTCCTGTGAGTTAAATCACATATGAACATACACGAACATACCTTTTCGCCAGGCAGACCAGCAACACCATCCGGTCCTTTCACACCCATCTCACCCTGAAAAACAAATTGATCAATTAGAAGCTCTACAGACTTTTGAGGTTCACAAAAACTACTCTGGTCATATCAGACTCAACCGAGAAACATCTTCTACCTGATTTTTTAGTAATGAAACCACTGTGGAGGAGGATGCCTTACATGTAACTCTAAAATCAGCAAAATAAATACATTTTAAAACACCTATACTGTCAATTAATATCTTCATCTGAAAAATACTTGCACATTCACATTTCCATAAAAGCAAGTCCACTAATTTTAAAGGAATTCATTGCAACAGCAGAGTGAAACCAAGAGGGCCTATTTTCAGTTCTACACTGAGAAAGCTCAACTTGTAATACAGATCCATCTAAAGTTATGTACCCGCAATATTTTTGAAAGACACTATTTAAATTTAGTTCCTCTCTCCCTCCCTTTTATCCCTTCAGAGAAACCAAATCCCGAACCATAAGTAATCTATAAAAAAATTTTAGTTTTGAGAGACAAATGACTGACTGATCTGAAGTGTTATGGAAGATCCTCCCAGCAGCTGTAAATTGGACCATAAGTCTTAAAAATGACATAAGAAAACATCAAACCCAAAAATTTTGCTAAATAATGTCAAGTATAAGGTTTAAAAAAATTAAAACAAAAAGCTTTTGGATGCTAGAGAAATACAACAAAAGCACTGAAACCATATAGTCTTCATTTAAAAACAAAACATTAGGTGTGTCTACCTGTACCAAGAAAAGAACATTCTCCAGCAAAAATAACATCATAACTCTATTGAACTCTAAAATGAAGTTATTAACCTTTCTGAAGTTAAGAAAGGGGCAGTGACTTTGGCAAGAAGTCCACAACAACAGTTTGTTATATTGCAGAACAATAAAGGTTAAAAAAACCCTCCAAGATCCTCAAGTCCAACCTTTGACTGAACACCACCATGTCAATGAGACCACAGCACTAAGTGCCACATCCAGGCATTTCTTGAACACCTCCAGGGATAGTGACTCCACCACTTCCCTGGGCAGCAGATTCCAATGACTGACCACCTTTTCAGAGAAGAAATTCTTCCTGACGTCCAACTCAAACCTTCCGTGGCACAGCTTGAGGCCATTTCTTCCTGTCCTGTCTCTGGCTGCCTTGGAGAAGACACTGACCCCCACCTGGCTACACTCTCCTTTCAGACAGTTATAGAGAACAATAAGGTCACCCCTGACACTTCTTTTCTCCAACCTAAATAATCCCACCTCCCTCAGCTGCTCCTCATAGGACTTGTGCTTACTGAGCATGCCCTCGATCCCCTCACCCAGATCACGGACAAAGATATTAAACAGTTCTGTCTCAAAAATAGACCAAAATCCTGTACGTGTGAATAGCATGAATCCACTGGCACTATGAGAGAGAAAGGCTACCTTATCTAATCACCCACAGAGTGACTCTCTTATCTGTGCGTCCTCTGTTCCCTTATGCCACTTGCCAGCACTTTAACAGACCAGAACCACTTTGTTACCTTCAGCAGTGTATTTTTATACACTGTACAGTCTAAAATTACTCAGCCTGCTACACGCCAGGAAGCCTTTAGCCTGTATGACTTACTAGCCCATTAACCAAGGTATGTTTACACTTCTGTTCCAGTAACTGCAGACAGACTCCTCACCTTGAAGACAATTATTTTCCACTGCAAATTAGATCTGCAAGTTATGCTTCTAATTGTGATTTTAATAGCCACAGGCTGAAAGGTTGTAGTTTTTTCATGCTTTTATGAATATAAATATCAGATACTATAGGTATCTAACAGTATTCATATAAACAGCATGACAGACTAAAACCAAAAATAGAGCAAATGCATCTTTATCTCTTTTTTCCTTTTTTTTTTTTTCCTTAATGGAATTTTCTTTCCTTCTGCAGACCTTAAAGTCTTTTGTAAAAGTGAAGGATATGATGCCAGGAAAAAAAGTAAGGTGTAGTAACAGTTAGTAAGGTGGTCAAAGTAGCATTACATTTACAGGTTATGAGGTACACACAGTGTAACAACACCCAAAGGTAGAATCGTGAGCTGTAAATCTACTGTCAGGAATTACTAAGGGTGACAGTGAAAATCCTTTTCAACTGAGCATAAGCTATTTATTGAATAAAATACTTAAGCCATAGCACACTTTTTTCAGAATATGATCTGTTGCAAGCAATAGGATGGCTATCATACTTTTGACAATGTTTGTTTTGGTAAAATCACACAGACAGTGTGGAAATTCAGCAGGTTGAAATTAAAAATTAAAGAAAAATGCTTCTGTCAACTTCCCATAAAGCCAAGACAAACAAAATTCTTAGAAAGTGTTTGCAGACAGCAAACATGCTTCTTTCCAAAGCCACCATTCAGCCTCCTGAGGTGGAAACAATTTTACACATCTAAGACTGCCTGCAGTATTACACTTGTGATCATTTTTTTACATTAGTGATTCAGAGAGTTTCAAAAGCTTTGACCTTTACCTCTTTGCACCTTGAAGTCTTTATTCAGCACACCTGTTGCAGAACTAGAAATGAAATGCTAGTAATAGGCACAAAATACAGTCATGGACAACAAAGATAGATAGCCTAAAGCCAAATGTGGTGATAGAGAAAAATGACAAACTGATAATTAGTTAACAAATTACAGTCCTTGCTCATAAAAGCCAAAACCCATTCTTTTAAGAACATATTTTGTTGAAACACATAATTTTGTCTCATTAATTGCATGTCTATTTACAATATATTTGCACTGGTATATGCTGTGGAATTAATTTATCACAGTAACATTTAATCTTGTACTAACGAGGGAGAGATGATGATTTGAATACTAAGATAAAAGCAAATGCACATAATACAGTGGCATTAACATGGCCTAGAGCACACACTGCTGTAGTACTGCATAGCAACATTGCTCTTGTATACAATGGGGACATATTAGTTCAGATAAAATGAGCAATATACATCAGTTGTCAAAACACCCCTTAACCTTAATCAGGTTTGGTTTGATAAGATTTGAGTAAGGAAATTAGCTTTCCCAGTTGTCATCTTTGTATAATCATGCGTGCATTATGCTGTGGTTTAATCCCTGACAGCAACTCAGCCCCATGCAGCCACCCCGCTGGTCAGATGGGGGAGAGAATCAGAAGAGTGAAAATGAGAAAGTTTGTGACTTGAGATAAAGACAGCTTAATAGGAAAAGCAAAAGCTGAGCACACACAAGCAAAGCAAAACAAGGAATTAATTCAATGCATCTCATGGGCAGACAGGTGTTCAGCCATCTTCAGGAAAGCAGGACTTCATCACATGTAATGGTGACTTGGGAAGACAAACACCATCTGTCCAGATGTCCCTCCTCTTTCTCCTTCTTCTTCCCACTGCTTTGTATACTGAGCATGACATCATGTGTAGGGTATGGAATATCCCTTTGGTAGTTGGGGTCACATGTCCTGGCTGTGTCCCCTCCCAGCTCCTTGTGCACCCTGAGCCTCCTTGCTGGTGGGGTACGGTGAGGAACAGAAAAGGCCTTGATGCTGTGCAAGCACTGCTTGGCAATAATGAAAACATCCCTGTATTAGCAACCCTGTTTCCAGCACAAATCCAAAACACAGCCCCATATTGGTACTGTGAAAAAAATCAACTCTGCCTCAACTAAAACCAGGACACAACGTCACCAGAAATGTCCAGGTTAAAAAAAAAAAAAAAAAAGTGTATTCTTCGTGAGAAAGAACAAATAAATTCACATTCAGAGAATACGTTTAGAGAAGGAAAACTCATCCCAAAGGCAGCATCACTCCAGGGTTTCCCTGGTTCTGTGGGAGCAGGATATAGACCAGGAAGTATCATCCCCGTTACTTCCAGCACAAGCCCCGAGCTGTGCTCTGTCCCATCAGTGCAGGGGCTCAGCCTCGCCATGGCCTGAGCTTGATGTCACTGGTGCCAGTGACTGCTGGCTCCCCTGCTCCAGCCTCAGCTCTGGAATGGCCCCATGGGGAAAGCGCAACATTCCCCACACCTCTGAGCACCTCACAGTGGTGAGGACTCACTGCTGCCATCTCCACTCCTCAAGAAGACTTAAACTCAGGACTGAGACGAATACTGGAATGGCAAATATGGTAACATAGAAAAGAAGTCTCAAAAAATTTCAGAATACTTTTTATAAGAAAAAAATTAAGTTGCATTATTAATGTATTTTCCCTTATTAATCTGATAACTCGGACGATTAGATGGTAAAACATAACTTAGACTATCCATAAATTCTTAGGTTTGTAAGCATGAAGCATTTCCTTCTGCTGACTGTAAGATTTTATTCTACTACGTATACTGGCAACTCCTGATTTTCTCATAACCAACAGCCAGTCATATTTTGCTCAATTTTCTTCTTTTTCTTGCATTCCAGCTTCCAGGACCCTATCAATAACCCCTGCAACAAAGACTGACCTAGAAAAGAACCATTCTCAAGGCTGCATAAAACAATAGATATGCTTTGGGTGGAATCAAATGAACTGGATTTTAAGAGGAAAATCAGAGAAGCAGGAAAGAAAGACTAGCAAGGAAAATAGGCAGAAAGAGCTGTTCAGACACTTCATTTGTTCTCCACGAGTTCTTTTTTCATATCGTTCTATTACAAATATTTTCCTAGTGCAATAATATATTGCATAAACCTATCTCTACCAATCCCAAAATAGCCTTTTAAATGTCTTTTTCCTTAAGTAAAACTTTAATTAATGAAGTTGAATAGCAATCAATTTCTCCACGGTGTGCATCAACAGGCATTTTAATATTTGAAAGCACTCTGCCTGTGGCTTTTTGGTCCCTACTGCATTTACAGCATTAACCAATGACCTATTAACACAGCTTGGATTGGTTTAATGTCTTATCATAATATTTAATTCTGTTTAGATTTCAATTTAAAATATTTCATGGGCACTAAGTCTGCTTAAAAGAAGTAAAAATAGAAAACACAGTTTTTTAGCCTCTTTGAGAGAAAAAAATCAGTTTATATATTCAGCATATATGTAATCATTCCAATTACAGTCATTCTGTCTTACTGAAGAATTTCTACATATTGAGGATAAAACAAGATCTTTACAACATTATCAAAAGACATTTGCTAACAACACATAGATTTGGAAGACTCTGAGTAGCTATAAACCATGCTGAAGTAGTAGAAGTTGCTTCCAAAAGAGAAAACAGTAAATTTCTCACACAGACCAGTAGAAGAAAAAACCCAGCTCCACAGCAGATATCAAAATGTGTTAAATCACAGGAGACTTTCAGATGACTTGTGTCAACTTGCAACTTTTGAAATACACTGTGATAAGAATCAACCTGCCATGAGAATAACATAGCATATTATTTAGGCATAGCCTAAATTATACACTTAGTAAGTAGCAAACAAAGTTGGTCCTGGTGACTTTTTCAGTTTTAATTATTGAGAAATTAAAGAACAGGAGATGGTCCCTTGCTGCAGAAGCTGATCTCCCAGTGAAAATATTCTGCAGAGCAAACCAACTACTTCATGCCCGAAGTACCAGAGGTAATACTTTTGAGTGAAGAATCGTCCTCATTAAGTCATAATGACAGGCCAGGTATACAAGTAGAAAGTTCATGTATACACAAATGGCCTAATTTTGATCAGTGATGCTCCTGTGCTTTCACACGCACAGCTTGCCAGAGATACATCACTATTTGCAAGAATGCTTGTCCCAGTGAAAATACGACACTTCAGTCGTTTGGGCCTGCAATATACTTTGGTCTTTGGCTCAGACCTGTTCAGAGGTACTAACATGAGACAAGAGTACAGGAATGAAGTGGAAACAGGCTAATAATCAAATTCAGAGTGTCTAAAAATGGCTTACAAGCTATCATACTTCATACTTGTAATAACTTGGATGGTCCTGGGCAATCTGACCTTAGGGAACAATGACATTAGACTGAAGAGAAAGGTAATTTTGAGGGGCTTGAATATAGCTTAGTATCAGTTTGTGTAGGTAGAGACTTCCTTGTCAATCCCATAGCAACAAAAAAAGAAATGTAAATTCAATCATACAATTAATTAAAGTGGATGGGAAACTGGAATGAGACAAAGTAAAACAAAAGGATAAGGATTATTGTGCTGAAAAAGAGATATTATCAACAGAAACAGAAATTTTGAAAGAACGTAAAAAATTAACATTTTCACTTGGATGCTGCAACGGCAAGGACATTTAAATATAGTTAGTTGGATGCCTATAGTAATATGATTTAGAAGCAAAAGAAACAATAAAATAAGAAGCTGAGTACAAGCAAAGGGGGAAACAGGCTTAGGAACCACACAACTGAGACAAGTCCTGTTTTATTGTAATCGGGCAGCAAAGTTCTCAAGAAGCTGCCTATTTTGTGTATAACATACTACAAAACACTCAGCCAGTCTGTTAGTTTCCTTTATATAATCTGACAATATACCATGTATCCTACATGTCTGGAATGTTCTGGAGTCTTTCTGCCTCTTCAGGTCTAATTATTGATGTAACAAGGCCATCATTGAGAATGAGTGCTACTGAGAACTTGCGTAAACGCAGAGGCAATGAGGAAAATGATACTAAAACCTCAGAGAATGTTGCATTCAGCTCCATCACGGCAAGGCACTATTCAACACAGGATTTGTTTGCTCCCAAAGGTCAGTGAGCCAGTCCTAATCACAGCCATAATGTGCCCTCCATCCAACCCCTCTCTCCATCCCCCCACCAAAAAGAAAAAGAACCTACCCACTGCAAAGCTAGGAAGTAACAAGTACTGGTCAGTTATAAGAAAAGTTCAAATCAAGTAGCTTTCTACCTGCTTGCTGTACTACCCCTGACTTTAACCTGTTGATTCATTCAATTTTGTGAAAGGACATTCATAAATGTCAATACACTCTCTTCAGGCTAAACTGCTGGGTGCAACGGGGTTCATTGACTCTTAGTTCCATGCATAGAGAATTCATGCAATGAGGCTCTTTTTGTAAAACAAGTGGGAGAAGTGACCACAGACACTCACATGCTTTATTTAGCGGCACTATGCTTAGCATGGTAAATACTGCTAATTGGTTGGGAGATTAAAGGGTAAAACAATCAGACTTGTGAAGTCTCCTTTCTCATCTTAGTTGCAGTAACAGTCTAAATGGATCAGGTCAGGAGCAGAAGAGCAGTGTCCCAAACAAATGCCAGGAAACTCCCTATGCTGGTAACATAGGCTAAAACTAAAAACTGACAATTGTTCGGTACACTCAGACCTAGGATCCAAAATTCGTGATTAAATCTGAAAACTGCCAGGAGTCCTTCTAGATTCAGCTGGACTACAGAAACTAACATACAGAACATATATAGAAACTAACTTTTTTTCACCTAAAGATACAGCTTGTATCAAAAGTGAAATATATATTGGAGGGGAGGAGTTGGCAGGGGCAATATACTATCAAAAAATGCTCTTAGTTTCAATCAACTGTGTACCAAAAACCCTCTCAGAACTGGACGCTTTTCAGCCAGATACTACAGTTGTAGGAACAGCGCTGGCTGTCTCCACAAACTGTTTCAGATCACATATTAAATTATTTGCTGCAAGATGAATGCTGGATTAGGGTACCTTCACCCTAATGTCTGGATTAAGACATTCTAGGCATCTTCCTTTCATGCTGCATTCCCTGAACTCAATTCCTATCCCACTGTCTTTCTGGCAGATTTACGTTTTTTTCAAGCTGCCCCCTCTATTAGCACATGGAAAACACATTCCCAGACATGTCCAAATTTTCAACAAAATTTAAGGAATGGAGTGTGAAGGGAAAACTTCTGATATGCTGACCTATATTAGGAAATCCCCAAGCTACATAGCATAAGAATGTCATGGTAAACATTGCAGAAAAATTCAGAGGAGGCCTAAGGAAAAGACTGACCAGGCTGTCCTAGAGACTTGCCAATGTCAGATTCTTCTCTCTTCCCAATTAAGAAAGTTTCATGTATGAGAGTCGTCAAAGAATATGCTGAGGTCATATTTCATACCCACCTACTGATGATTCCAAGGATGAATCCACCACAGGGGATTCTACCCATCAGCAGCGATGTAGACATGTGATCTGGAAAAATTCCTGTCAGACTATATACATGATTTCTGTATAGGGTATGGTGACAGGGTTTGGGAGGCATGTCCTTCCCAGGCAGGTAAACTGTGTTCCACAGAGTTGATGAGGTGACCCCAAAACGAGGCAGCTGTAAGATCCTTGTCAAGAAGCTCATAGGCAGAGCCAGACACTGACCAATAACAGATCTAACCTGTGTTCAGGGAGATTCCTTTTAGGAATAACAAAATTCACATAAACCCTATTTAAGCCAAAGATAAAGACTTGAAAGAAAGAATTCAAGTGATATTTTACCTTTTCACCTTTCTCTCCTTTCTGGCCTGGCAAACCAGCTACTCCTGGCAATCCTGCTTCTCCCTGATTTTAAAAGAAACAAAAAAAAGTTAACAAAGTAGATCTAAAATATATTTGGTTTGGTTTCCTGTCTTTGTCACAAATGCCTAGCAAAGCAAATGACTCAGTAAATATAGTGCAACACCCAGGAGAAGTATTAAAAGAAAACAAATATTATGTAGAATATAATTTATTCTCAAGTAAAAGCATTCACTAAATATAATGCCTACATATAATTCTCATTTTTATCATGGTAATTTTTGGGTGTATATTCAAACAATTAAACCTTACTGACCTCTCAACTTTACATTAACTAAATCCGAAACATACTGTGCCTTAACTGGGAAATACAATGTAAGTACATAACGATACTACAAATCAGTAAGATTTTTTCATGACTGCAGAAAAAAAAAACCCAGCTGTTTTTATACTTAGCAGGATTAAGCAGCATGATACATTAAAAGCAACAGAAAACTTTATACTTTATTTGGAAAGCAGTAGCATCTCTGTGTGGAATCTTGCTGCGTTCCTGGAAGCATGTATATTTTTCTGGCATGAACAGTCACTGGTGATGAAGTCGTAGCCAGTAACCTCTCCTCACGTGGGCACTAGAATAAAAAAAATTTCTGGTTTTTGGTCCACTTTGGTTAATAGGTAAATACCATCCAAACACTAGTTTTAAGTTACCTTCTGTTTTAATACCCCTATACAAACAATTTATGGAAAGTGACGACAATTTCCAAAGAGAGAATAAAAACATAAAATAATGAATTCTAGATATTGCAACTCTTCTGTTCTAAAATCGATGCCAGTCAGAACTGATATGGCTGTCCCACTTCTTTCTTCCAAAAGCCCAGACAGAGGAATAGTCTCCCAAAATTAGAAGTAGTGAAACAGAAAATGCCCATGGGGGGAAAAAAAAAAAAAAAAGACAGTACCTCTCAGTCTCATCCTGTCATCTCCCCTGTCCCAAAATACAAAATATAAAAGTGAGCGCTAAGGAATATGTCTTTGGCGGTTTTTTTTGGTTGGTTGGTTGTCGGTTGGTTGGTTGGTTTTTTGGTTGTTTGTTTGTTTTTTGTAATTAAATACTTCTGGCATACATAGTTTGGAAATAAACAAAAAAGCCTCAAAGCCAAGATTCACCTGTCTGTGACTCCTGAGAACTGAGCCAACCTGAAGAAATACTACAGGACAAGCCAACAGAACCTGATAAATTTCAGCAGCAGTCATTAAGATATAATGAGGTTTCTTTCGAGCCTTCTGTCACAGAAATTCCCGTAGGACTTACTGCTTAGTGTATAAATTTGTATCCAAGTACAAATTCCTTCCCTTAAACTACTGAAAATATAGCCATTATAATGGGTAAGGAAGTAGTGAAAAAATAAATCCAAAAATGTAATGCTAGTTTCAATACGAAAACCATTAACAAGTAGTCCGCCATTTTTTACACCTTAAACATAAGACAATACAAATGAAACTGATGATGCTTTTAGCTATGTAGCTGAATGAATGTTTAAGTGTTATTAATAAAGCCTATTGTTGAACTTTTTATGTTCATATATAATTAGGGTTTGTTTTGTTCTTGCTTTTTTTTGCTACTGTGTCATACTGTGTTCAATAGATAGTATTTCCAAGCACCAAGTGGAACCCAAAGAAATTTCATTCATTCCACTTTTCCGTAAGCTTATACACTCAAGAGAAAGCCTGCATTATTATCAAGAATATACTCAGAAATATATTTGAACTATAAATCATTATTTAAAATTGAAATTTCCCCCTGAAATTAGATCATGTTTCTTTCATGCTTCTGAGCACCAAGCAGTTGTCAGCTCCCCCAGTCTTCTGCTCCTCTGTTCTTGGGCAGATTTCTCTCTCCAATACAGATACACTTTTCCCTGTCTCTTGGTGGATGGGTCCTTCTCAATCAGTCCTTCTACATGCTCTGGGGTTTTCTTGCTGACTACAAGCTTGGTTGTGATGGTACTGTCCACTGTCTCAGTGGAGCCTGATCTTACAAACTACTTATAACTAGCAGGCCAATAATTTAACACATTGTCTTTCTGAGGCTTTTTTGTGGTTTGTTTGTTTCTTTTTAATGGGCTAGATTGAGCAAAACAATTACATCTACAACTTAAGCATTTCTATGGTTCTACTGTCTTCCAGTTTACACAGATTCTGTCCATCAGAACAAGAGGGAAAAGTGAACCCTTTAAACTAAATCAGTATTTTCCCATATGTTAAACAACATATACATGTCAGCATGTGGGTTATAAAGAAGAAAGTAATTCATAAAATCACCAAGGTTGGAAGAGACCTTTAGGATCAAGTCCAACAGTCAACTTAGCACTATAACTTGCCAATTATGAAAGACCCATTTCTCCATCTTAGTGTATTAAAATAAAGAAAATATGCTCAACACCATCCTATTTTCCGTCTCTTCCACTGTCATGAAGGTTCTTTCATGGGCTTTGTTTATGTCATCTGTAAAGCTTCAAGAGATGCAACTGTTGATTAAATGGCCTCTGTTGTTTGAAGCCATCCTCAAGTCACTGCAGTGTTTTGTTTCCTACTCTTTGAGGCTTCTTCAGTTACTAATTAGACATTAAACAATGTTAAGAAATGCATTTAAAAAGCACTAGCAGCACCTAGTGCCTTTTGCTGATGTTCCACTGTGCCATTTATTTAGGCAGCAAGAAATTATGCACCATGACTCCAGATATGGAATTCATTTTTAGAAGATAATTAAACTAACACCTCTATTGAAATTTCTTTACAACACTTTAGTAAGAAAAGGTAAAGCAATTTCTTTTGTATTAACATTTGAATTTTAACAGACAACTTACCAAGTCTGCAGATATTTCACAACACGTCTCTTCTGTTACAAGTTGTGAATTACAATAAACTGCTAAGTGATGAAGTTCAATCTATTAAGAAATGCAAAAGAAATTAATATGAGGTGTAAAAAATTATGCATTATGGCATGCTTTTTCATATCTTGGCATAGTAAATGTTCTCTTTGAAACACTGCACATTTCTGAAATGCTAGAAAAAGACAAATACAAAACAATTACACGTTTCCTCATTTAAGGAACAAATTATGCAGTCTATTACTTTGACGTAAATCACATCTTAGATTCCATTTATTTTCATGGAAGTTGCATCCATCTGTATTGGTCTTGCTATATTACACAGACATTTTAGCCTTCTAGGCATCCTTTGCAAACCTTCTTTTAAGGAATCTAATTTTCCTCTGCAGGGAACTAGAGAAAAGGTTTGATAAGCTCTCTATCCCATGCATCTATTGCTTTGGACAGACCTTGGTCTGGACATTGCCATTAAATCACCTAAAAAGCAAAAATCACAAATTCTGTACCTAAAGCTTCTGTTTCAGAGACTTTAGGTAGATTGGTGAGATGAGAAGCAAGTAATTTTAACTAGCTAATCTTGTCCTCATACGTCTCTTCCTGAAGCAATTCTATATCCTCTTAATCTCCCTCTTGTGCTTGGTATTGAGAAAAGTGACGGTACAGCATACGTTCTGCTGCCTTCATGAGCTTTAAGACCATAATGTTTTCCTGCAAATGTGGAAATCATAATTGACAACTTCCACTCAGAATTATCCAGCTCATGCCATGCAACCAACACAAAACAATGTTTTCTCTCCTGCATGCTATTTGGAAATGAGGAGACCGTACACACATTTCAAATAACATTGAACTCAAGTTTTAGAAAATAAAACTAAACATGAACTTGGCTCTGTGAAATAAGAGCTCTCAGTTCAGGCCAAAGAGCTTAGTGTCCCACAAGAACGACTCCTCCTGCAATGTTAGCATTGCAGTTACAATGTGCTATTTTCATCTGGAACCCTACAGTGTACATAACATCGCTGAAGCTTTCTGATGGTCACTGTAAACTCTAAGGCACATGCTTTAAATCCAGTAGCTGCATGTCAGTGTATTTAAAACAAACTGACCTTTCCTGAAGATTTCAAATTACTTGCTGTGAGCTCTCTGCATGAGGAAACAGAAGAGAGCATCCCTGGGACAGAACACAGCCCAGAATGTTATGGGGTTTTCTTGTGTAGTTCTTGCATCAAAGACTGAAGGAAACACGCCTCCAGCCACTTACTAATCCCTCCTTTTCAGATAAAGGAGAGACAGCTCTGAGCAATGTGTCCCTATTTCTACATAGCTGAATTATTCTAGAACACCTCGATACAGAGGTATTCAATTGTTTTGTGTCTCCACTTCATCAAAGACAGACAAAGTGAAATAGATGACTGAGACAAACTTATAAATAAATCTTACCAAAAATGAAGGAAAAAAATTAGCACTGCAAGTTATCTTTAAACATAGTAGTAATACATCTATGGTAATTAGGTGGCTCTTTCTCCAAATTAAATACAGAAAAACAGACTCCTTAAACCAGGACTGAGTTTTATGCAGTTACTTTGGTAACAGCTTTGTCTTAGCAGATGCTACAACACTGAATAATGTTTAGAGAAAAACACTTAAGGACTTCAAATTAAGAATACAGACTCAAAAATAATGACCGGGTTTGAACATTTTATCTACATGATTCTTTACAACTGTGTTAGTAAAAGCGTGGCTAAAACATTACTTCAAGTTATCTGTTTTTCCTTTCGTACTACTCACATCTACAGGCTTATCATCCGCAGTACGAGAAGCAATCAGTGTCCTTCCCTGCAAGTCAATGGTGAATTTTTCATCAGTCTGCTTTCTCTCAATTAAATTACAATCCAAATAGAGGGAAATGATCCCTGACTGCACGCTAATACCAAGCTTATGCCACTGCCGATCAAACAATGGATAAATTTCTCGACTCTTAAAAGTATAGTGCAGTATATTTCCCTGAGCAGATTTGGTCATATACTCCACCACCTTTTTGGTACCATCCAGAAGGACAGAGATCTGAAAGCAAGATAAAATAAAAGAAGTGGTCATTTAAAAATTACAGAAATAAGCACATAGATAAACTATATATAATAAAATTATTTCAACTACATACACTGGGCAAGAATTATGTTGTGAAGCATTCTTCTATGTGACTTGATAAATACATATCTGCTATAAATCATAGCATGCATTTTATTCTACTTTGCAGTGTAAACTAGATTTTCGAAGTCTAAAATAGATTTTGCTAAATTTCTGTCATTCCTGCAACAAATTATCAATTATTTCAGAGCAATCTGTCTATTTCATATAAACGTCAGCTTAATCCAGTCATGAAACATCCATTAGTATATGTGCCATATTATATGGGGAAAAAGAAAAAGAAACTTGTTGAAGAAATAAATCAAAGATGACTCTAACCTCAGGTGTGTCATATTGATTTAAAACTTGCCATATATACCAACGCTCTTTCTTGGTATTTCGCCGTATACGGAACGTAGCAACTAGAGAATATTCTTCAGGAAACCCATTTGGAAATACTTGCCTGGAACAGGAGGGAGGAAAAAGACTTCTTGTTATTCTTATACAAACAACCACTGCTTAAAAGGAATGAACAGAAATAATACCTGGTGAAAACAAGAAGCCAAACAGTCACTCCCACTCATACAAATTCACAGGCCACAGCATTCAGAAGTGTTTCCTCTCAAAAGTAAAATTCAGTCTCTTTGCAAGAATAAATGACCGATAATTTTTTAAATTCATCCTTGTACTTTTTTAGCATCTGTGATTAATATAAATAGGAGTCTAAAACGAAATGATGCAAAGTGAATGCCCCACATGAAAGTATTTTAAAATACAGCTTTTCTCAATTTATTGCTTGGGGTACTTGAGTAAGTTTTGTAGAGGATTTGCAGAATAATCCCCATCCTTGGAGACTTTCAAAACACAGCTGGACAGGGCTCAAAATAACCTCATCTAACTTCCAAGTTGGTCCTGCTTTGAGCAGGGATTTGATCCTGTGACCTCCATGGGCAATGACTTGGACATCTTGAGCATCAGGACAGTTGGACTTTAGAAAACTTGAAAAAAATGAAGGAGCACAGTTTAGAACAAATGATTTGCTGATGTTTGATTTTGTTATTCCTGTCTTACCTAAGATACATCAATGTCTCTAAAAAAACAGGTTGACCTATATCACAGAATGGTTTACAACACCACTTCTATGAACTATTTGAAAAGTTTGCATTTCACAAAAAATGAAATCTGTACCTCAACTCTACAGACTTCGGTAACCATTAAATACACACCAATTCTGCACTAAATAAATCAGGACGGTACAATAAACCTTTTTCATTTGATGCTTCTGCATTTCAAATTATTTCTTTTCTAAGACAGAGGTGAGAAAATTAAAACCACATATCTATGCACAACACAGGAGTAGCTAAACTGTTCAAACATTGCAGTCTGCAAACAGCTATCCACAGTGCAAAATGCATTCCCAGGATCAGAGCTCAGGAAACCTGAGGACCCCATGCAGAAGAAAAATTTCTTCCATTTTATTTTCCACAATCATGTGAAGTAAATGGCTCACTTTAAAAAAAAAAAACAAATGGGATTATGATTATACAGAAATATGCTATAAAGCTTTTATTAAAAACAAAACAAAATCAAATGAACAACAAAGGTGGAGCGAAAGAAAGAGCAAAGCACTACAGCTGATGAAACAGTAACACCACAATGTCCTGGAAATTGTTGTACTTAACTTAGGATCTCAGGAAAAATGGCTCCCATGCAGAGAAACCTGCTCTAAATCCTGCCCAAGAGCTTCTTTAAGGACTAGCACCTATTTAAGTTCCTTATGTGGGAATCACACTTCTTTGGCTTATTTCCCACAGCTCATTCCTGTTTTATCCCAGGACCAAACTGGCTGCTGTCCCACATTGTTAGTGGACCACATGCTGTTGTACAGCTATAGACACTGGAATGTCAAAAGACAAGGCAAAAGAAAATAGGCTTGGCTGTACTTAGATCTAGATTTCATACTATGTATTTCAAATATAGCATAAAGAATACGTTTCATGATTTATAAAAAAATATCTTCATTGGGAATGAGGGTGTCTCCACAGAACAATAAACTATCTAGACATGAGATCAACCCTGTGATTTACCACACCCAGGCAGGCTAAAGAGATGGTATCTCAGGTTTACAGCTGCAAGCTAGACAGGATATCTGGCTGTAGGAGCATCTAATTAGCTCTCCAGCATCAATTAGCTTTCCCAGCTAAGTTCCATATTGGAGACACAGGGGAATTCATATTAATGGGCAAAGGACAGACAGCTGTGGAAGAGAACTGATCAGAAGTCTTTATCAAATGAAAGGAGGGGAAACCATGATTGCTACAGTAAGCCTGGAAAACAAACAGAAGCAATCTTTGGGTATAGTAACACTATTCTATATGCACACACCCTCCACTCCATTACTTTTTACTGTAAGCCTTCCTAACTTTCTCAGAGCCATCGACACGTATGACAGTATTAAGTCTTCTAAGATTTTGTTTCTTTCAGAATTTTCTCAAATGAGTTTGGTTGTGTGAGTATGCATGATATAAAATTACCTTCCTTAAGTGTTTATCAAACCATTCAGGACGCAAAACAAGAGCTAAGGTATGAGCCAGCATTACGAAAACCAGCAGCAGTTCACTCTAACTTCTCTTACCTTTAAGCTGACAAAGAAAACTGTATGGCAAGAAATGAGTAAAGCAGACAAGATCAAATTAATTCCTAAGCGCATTACACTGATTTCAGTGAAGTCAACTAAAGAGACAAGATTTAAGCAAAACTGGACCAAGGATAAGTTCAGTTAAGATTCACAAAATAGGTAGGAAAGTACCTCTGGAGGTCAATGTAAGTCCTGTCCTGCTGAGTTTTGGAAGTATCTAGAACGGAAATTGTTCCAAAACTCTTGGGGAAATCTGTTCCAGCGGCTGGCCAACAAAGAGCACAAATTCAATATACAACTACTGTATACCAGAGATATAACTTAACAGAAGCAGTTTCTTTATTTTGAGAAGAGTTATCATATGAAGATTCCTTGCTAACCAAAAAGTCATTAAAGGATGATTTAAAGTATACACTTAAAACTCAACCCTTCCAGCCAGATGGTGAACATGAAAAGGAACAAAATGATGGGATGAAATAACCAGAAAACTAGCACGCTATCTACTACCATACACAATTTCCCCTATACTCTTGCTCCCTGAATGGCCTCAAGTGACTATACTAGAATAAAAAAGCATGCATCGAGCATTAAAGTGGCTTGGGTACAGGTGATTAGCAATACACTTCGGTGATATTTAATTATTATTACCATGGTATCTTCTACTCTGTAATGACAGTTAAAAGTCCTCAAAAATAGGCAAAGTATGTACATGTTTAAAACAATAACTATATAATGACATTTGATGGGAAAAATAAAAGACCAAACAGAAACATGAACATAAAACCTCACATTAGAACATGAGAAAAGCCAAACCAAAATTTTACAAATACTGAATTTGAAATTCAGAAGTTCTTTGAATGTTTAATATACTGTTCCACTTGATCACATTTACAAACATTTAAAACCCGAGAAAACTTATGAGGTATTACGTACAGGGTGAAAATAAAAAAAAGGAAAAGCATTAAATATTAATAAAAAAATTCAAAAGCAAGGTATTCCACAAGTCCACAGCTCAAAAAGTAGTCCATCACAGAGTATTTACCCTTTCCATGTAGCACAATATAAAAGCAGTAACAAAAGGTGAGAGGAAAACTGTGAAGGAAACCTATACCAAGTTTACCTCAAAATCTACAGATGTACACACAACACAAACAGAGAACATGAACTTAGGGTAGTAGGTCATGGTGTCCACACCAAAGGCAGTAAGAGAGATGTCAGGTTTTAGGCAAGTTACAATGTTACAGAAATACAGGTAGAAATGGGTAAGTGTGCAAATTCATTGTCATGGTTTAGCTTGGCCCAGGTTTTTCTAGTGGGAGGGGGCCACAAAGATGACTCTTGTGTGAAGCTTCTCAAAGCCTTCACCATGTCCAGCTCTGAGGCGATAGACATGCTGCTGGCCAAGCCTGGGCCAATTAGAGATGTTGGTTACACCTCTGTGAAAAACATATTTAAGACGAAATCAAAACAATGGGTGCACGCACTTTGTCTTAGCCAGAGGAGGAGAAGTAAGTGAGAGTGTGTGAGGGAAAACAACATGGAGAGACCAAGGTCAGTGGAGAAGGAGGGGGAGGGGGAGCTCCAGGCGCCGGAGCTCTGCAGCCTCTGCAGGCCGTGGTGAGGCC
>VZRN01003662.1:675148-698867 GCA_013397935.1 Dasyornis broadbenti | reverse complement strand
AAAAAAAAAAAAAAAGCAGTCTGAATGCAAGATCTGTGTTCAGCATAAGTAGCAGCAGCATCCATCTATGCTGAAAATATAAAAATAACCAAGAGAAAATAATCTCTTTTGAACTCTCATCATTTCCTGTTGGCAATTATGCTCTTCCCAGATATATACCTCATTCTACTTCCCCTTCAGTACTGACATGTAGCACTTCAGACACGTGTATCCCCCATCCTCAGTTTTCTATAGGTCTCTGCTTCTGTGATTCACTTTAGGGACTGAAACCATCCTGAACACAGGAAAACACAGGCTTATTGTTAATGTGAACATCCCAGAAACCTTCAGTGCTTTTCCTTACTCAGAACCACGCTAGTAAATCGATTGCCCCTATCGAGAAATTTACTCACAAGCAACACATAAAAAAAACCAAACAAAATTTTCTCTTTGGAGATTAATGTCAGAATCCAGAGAAGTGTGATGATCTGTCCTTTTCTATGGTGGGTTTGTGATTGTCTTCAAAAATACAGTCTTTGTTCAAAATTTAAAACTAAGATATGCTTAAGAGAATGGCAGAGATTTAAGTTGTCTTCACCTCATTCAAAAATTGTATCAAGCTTTTTGTCTTTAAAGATTATGCAAAAATACCATTTTGCTGTCCTAAATATCCTAAAATCCAATTGTGGTGTTTTTTCATAAATGGCAACCATCAAGACAAGAGCATGATAAATACTTTAAATACTCTAGAAGGAACTTTGGATATTTCTTTCAACATCTACCCATGGTTTTATTTTGACATTTTAAGAGCTGTTTTATAACTCACGTGGTTCTTCTAGTTAGCTCCCAGAAACGGAATAAACACAACAGGTCTAGTTATTAGTCTGTTATTTGTCAGACTCTGAAGTCAATGTGATATTCAGTTCTTATGCTAAATATGATTGTCTACAGTGGAATGAAATTATTCAGTTGATCAAGAAACCCTCTGAAGATGTTAATGAAAAAAGAATTTTGGTAACCTCTGACAGGCAACTGACAGAGAAAATTGCTCTGCACACATTTTTACATGTTTTCTTCCCTGCAGCAAGACTTATGGTACAGTATTAATTATTTGTATATTTAAATGGTTGTTGTTTTCTGGAAAAGTAAAGAAAATACAGACTACAACAGACAATTTGTCTATTGGAGGCCATGGTCATTTAGTCTGAAGACAGAGAGAAAATGCACTTGATATTATGGAAAGGAGGGATGACATCAGTAATTGCTTGGCTTGTGTATCCATATAATCTTCCCTATAGGCGGAAGAAATCTAAGCATCCATTTCTCCTCAGACATTGGTACAGACACCTAGAGTCACTAACTGATTCCACAAACAGAATGGTCTCTTTAGTTTGGTCCACAGGAGGGCAAGTCAGCTCCAGCAGAGCTTCATGCTGAGAGACTCACACCCTTCTACTTCTCACGCTGGGGTTTTGGAAGGCACCATGTGTATTTCTGCATGACATCATGCTACCCAACCTAAAAACGCTGTTTCCATAGAACACTCAATTTCTTCCTGTTTAGTCTCTCCTCATCCCCATCCCAAACTGTTGGTAGCTTTTTACAATGAATCAATGGAACAAGTACTAGTGAAGTAAACTGCTGATTACACATGGAACAGGCTCTCCCTTTCCTTCCTGGGCTCATTCTGCCAAGTCCTAGACAACCCTGGCTGATGGTAAAGGGCAAACCATCTCACAGGCCAGCGTCCCTCTCATGAAAATGTTGAGTGCTCACAGTGAACCTAACAGCATGGCTGGTAGAGGAAAGGGAGAGCTAGGACTGCTGTTGGGAGTGCAGCTGCACCAAACTAAGTGATGCTTTTTTTTCCTAAACTCAAATAGTTGTCTGGATAACTAGCCTCATCCTCTTCAGCATGCAGGACTGCCTATAAATAAACTCTTTCCTGGCTGAAGTTGCAAGGAGGCCATGCTAAGAAGCGCTTCAGAAAAAAGGCAGAGGCAAGACCAAAGGCACTACAGTCTACAACTCTGTTATAAATGAGTGTATCTACCTGTCTCAGTTCCAGTTATCTCCCCAAAAAAGAAGGTGTAAGTAGTGAAGACTGAGTTACCGACAGAAGAGATCCGAGTAAGGAGGAGGGTTAATGACACCAGACAGTAGGGTCAGACCTGAAAAAATAGCTGTCAGCTGCAAGAGCGAGCTACAGAGAACATGCTTTTGCTTTAACACCCCTTGCACACAGCATGACTTGTCTATGCATATTTAAGCCTGGTGTTCTGCTTACAATTAGAGGGATAATTGGATAAATAATGTGCTCTTTTACAGTATATAAAAATTGTTAACATTCACAGATTTTAAGTGAATGAATGTGAAAAATAGAAGATCAAAAACCTTATTTGCATTACATCAGAAGACTTACCAGCATTTGCAGAAAGTGGAAATTACTTTTCTTAAGTCTCAGGACTTAGACTATCTAATTAATGTCCAGTTAAAAAAAAAAAAAAGTATATACAACTTAGCCTGCAGCTCTCACAATTTCTGTAATAATGAGATTTTTTGTAAATTCCAGATTAAATGGGGTTAAAAATAAATCCAGTTTAAAAATACCCACATTGCTATCTGCTGAGTCATAACTATATTTAACAGGATGGACCAAAGACCTGTGACTTGCTAACCCTGTTACTATCAGACCCAGCTGGGAAAGGGCCAGGTATTCCCTTTAAAGTGCTAGGAGAGAAGCAAAAACCAAAGCTTATAAAGAGAGATGGGCTCAAGACACAGGTTTTGAGAGGACACCTGAAGCAGTGATATGGATATGTCAATAAACATTTTATTTAGATTAATTCTAAGCTTCACCTCAAAAGAACACACTAAACCCAACTTCAAAGAATGCTGAATATGACTGAGAGCCCTTCTCAGACTGGGGAATTAAGCTAGATGTCTTATATCCAAACAGCAAAGCTTGATACGCTAGGAATTCACAAAGTTTCCTCAAAACAGTGAGGGCTCCACAGTAGAAAAGCTTTCCATTAAAACAATGCATCAGCTATAACAATTTGAGGTTAAATTTCCATGCAATTTCCATGCAAAAGTAACAGAATTGGAATGAACAATGATGATCTTTTTCAACAGTAAAGCTGACTGAGATCTGTACTGCTGACGAAAATTCTAAGAACATCGTATTACCTAGTCCATATATCAGACTGGCAGATAGAATGCAGAAAATTTTTAATAGTAAATATCATCAATATTTTGCATTAAATAAAATTGTAACATTTAATCATGCAATGAGATGCAATATTTTGGAAGTTTTTGAAAGGAAATACTTAGTTCCCTCACCATCCCATTAAAAAACCTGCATTTTGATGAGTTCGCTCTTACTCTATAATTTACATAGTTGACAATGGAATTACATACCGGATATGGGAAAATATATTCTTAAGGAAGAAAACCTGTTAACAGTATAGTTTATAATACAATCATAGAACCCTAGAATAGTTGAGGTTGGAAGGAACTTCCAGAGGTCATCTGTTCCAACCCCCCTGCTCATGAAGGATAACGTAGAGCCAGCTGGGTAACACATTTATTTATGTGTTAGAACAAAACCAACATAAGCTGTTTAAAGAAATGACACTTAATCGTGATAAAAAAGTTAGGATGCTGTAAGAGAAGTACTCTTAGGCATAACCATGAATTCATATGAATAGTGCTAACTTATTTTTAAGGAGAAAAAAGAAGTAAGGCTATGTTATAACTCTTTGATCTTTCAAGAACTCTAATTGCTTAATCAGTCATGACTTTCCCTTCCATGAAATTATATCAGCTATCTTGAATCACAGAATGTTTTTTTAGTACTCCTAACACTTTCACAACAAACCAGTCTTAAGCTTATGTAATTTCCTGGTAGCATAGCGTATCTGTCTCCACATACTAACAGTAATGCAATTATTTATCACTTTCTAAATTTAAAGGAAGTCCTGTGGAAAGGAAAATAGCCTATCAATAAAAGAAATAATTTCAAAGTGTATGCTCCTTTTTGACTTAACTGATATCTGATGGCATTTCCTTTTCAGACATTTAAGTCATCATATACAGCTTCATTACTAAAGTACTGCTAGAACTCATATTTTATATTTAGTCCTGTTGTAGTACATTTTCTTCCAGTGCATCTGTCCATATGATTATTATTAGTCATTCTCTTTATCACATATTGTCCACAGTTCATATTAGAATATAATGTCATATGTGAAACATTTTCAATTCTCAGCAACTTAATCACACAGGAGATATCAAAAAAAAAACCAAAAAAAAAAAAAACAAAAAAAAAAAAAAAAAAAAAAAAAAAAAAAAAAAAACAACTACTGCAATAGAAGACTCAACTCCCGAAACCCCTTGTTTCCAAATACCACTTTTACCTATAAAATGAGTGAGCATTATCTACTAGTTCGGTAGAAGTCACTGCTAGGATGTCAATCCTGAGCAAGAGCAACAATTCAATGCTGCAATTGCACATGCTATACTTCAAAGTAAGCGTATCCACAATGGAGCGTCCTCACTGCAAGAACTGGACCTGGAAGGGCACTTCTTCCCTGCAAGTCTTGGCAATCAGTTCCTGTTACTGTATGTGCTCCTGGTGAATACAATTACGGTTTTTGTTTAATTTCATAGATTAATTTAAACTGGCAGCTGTCTAGCATTCTGAACTGCTCATGTATGAGACAGATCCAGTAACAGGAAAAAAAATTTGTGTGGAGTCATAGCACCTTGATGATGCTATTGGTGTTTTTACTTCTCAGGAGTGGTCCAGAGCAAACCCCACATTCCTTGACCAATGGATATTTTATGGGACATGCATTCAAAAGTATTTGAGTAAATCAATACTGTTCACCATAGATTATGAGCATACATATTTCTTACCAAACTCGCACAGAATTACAGACTCACAGAATTGATAAGGCTGGAAAAGACCTTTAAGATCATCAAGTCCAACCTTACACCACCACAATGTTCACCAATAAACTGTGTTCTCAAATGTCATATCCATATGTTTTTGAACACTTCCAGGGATGCTGACTTCACCACATCCCTGGGCAGTCTGTTTCAGTGCTTTACAGAACTTTCAGTGAAAAAAAAAATTCCTAACATTTAATCTAAGCAAAACTCTCAGCAGAGTTCACAAAGAAAACTGAGTAAAAGGGGTAAATCGGAATTTATCAAGGACTTCAACATTAACATTGTTAATACAGTTGTAACAATAACTAGTAGTTTAATCCCTAAAATAAATGATACATGAATTCTCCTATGAAAATTAAAAGCATAGTGCCATATTAGGAGCCATCAGCAAGTTATTCAAAGCCTAAATTGTCATGCCCAATCTCAGAGTATTTTTAGGATTTTTTTTTTTAAATAGAATTCTGAGATACTGCAACTAGTCACACTGACTAAATCCAAAAATAACATGATCTCTTGTATGTGGTTCTGTTAATATACCAATATCTGTACATCAGGCCTTGTTTCTATAGATTACAGATTGTTTTTCAAGTTGAAGTTTATTAAATCATTCCAAGTTTTGAAATGAATTTGTGACATGACAAATATTCACTTGAGACAGGCAAGACTGCAAACAGCAAACTGTACACTTCTGACTGAACTCAAATTGATACCAAGTGAAATTGATACCAAGTGAAAAACCCAGAGCATGGACTGTACTGTCTATTCAAAACTAAAGAAGTATTTTTTAAATTTTGTAAATTTATCTTCATAAAAAAAAATACTTCATGGCATAATGATAAAAACTGCAAAGAGCTAACCACATAGAAATGCTAGAGGCCAAAAATCTTTCAGAACCAAATAAAAATAAATGAAAATCATTGTAATGAAAAAAACACCAGGCAGTTTCCCTGTGAGACAGACCACAAGCTATTTTTAGATATAAAACCTAAAAACTCAGAGGCAAGGTGGGGGAAGGGAATGATATCTCTACTATATGTTTAAACAAAAAAGCCTCAGTATAAATACAGATATATCAGCACAAACACCTTTTTGTAGGTACAACTTTAGTTAAGAGGAGAAATGCCTGACAGCATAGCTAAAGCAAACTAGATTTTACAGCATTAAATCAGAAAAAACAGAAAAATAAAGATCTGATTTATTACAGGGTTGTTTGTTGTTTTGTTTTCTTTCCAGTCTGCTGATAAATGACTTTTGAAGCATGTGGCACCATTGCTTCAGCTAGAGAAATTACACGCATTTTATAGACACTTGAATCCTCCCAGCTCAATCAGCAAAACTGATAAATGATCTTTCAGTCTCTTTATACAACATAATGGGGCTACAGTCTATCCTCAGCTGCATGCATTATGCCCAGTACATATCATTGAATTCTGTGTGGTTGCATATAGCATGGCTGCAGATACCCATAGCTATTCTGGTTTTCCAAGAAACTTCATCTGTGCCGATTTTGCAACTATACTTTCGTTCTAAGACTATCAAATGCAGACCTTACTAAAGACTTAGATCTGCATCCTGCTTGTACTCATTTTTGACAGACTTTTGCTTCAAAAAAGGTGGCCAAGATAAACCAAAAAAACATTGCAAAGATTTGAAAAATCAGCATGTTTGGTTTGGCAGGGAGTAAGAGGCGTGTAAACTTTTCTGAAAGTTCCTCACATTCTGGCGTCACTTAAGGCTCCTTCAGCTAATGTACTGGTAAATTTAACAACGTTTGGCAGAATTTGTGTCCAAATTTTTGAACAAGGATAATTGAGAAGCATATAGGTAAATTTCCTCTGCTGAATCTAGAAATGTAATAACACAGTAACTTTGTGTAGCAATTGCAGTATCTATGAAAATATATGTTTTAGCTTTTGCTATCTTAAACAAGAAGAAAACTGAAAAGTAATTTTGGCATCCATATCAGATGAAAATAGAAAGGAATTCCCTGCAGGAATATATAGCAAAAGTGAAATTGCAGATGCCGTTGTTTAAATCGGAACACTGGGATTGTTTTCCACAGGGCAGGTTAAACCATTAAAAACTGAAGGTACAGTTTCAGGGTTTGTTTTAGCTAAAGGCAGTGCTGCCAGAGTTGGAGCAGCCTATCTTGCTCCTTCGCCACTGTGACTGCAGGAGATGACACAGTCACAGGGATCAGCTGCCAGCCTCGCTGACCAGAGGGGCTGATGCTGATTTGGAAGAAGTGAGATGAGGATGAGAGCTGGACATGGGCACTGTGAAAGCAAGCTCCTAATTTTATTTTCTTCCAAATAATAATTTTGGCTGAACAGATTTGTTTACTGCCTGCCATGAGGCACATGGGATTCCACACAAACACTGCTGGTCTCCTACACACACTCCTTGTGGACCAGTGCCCTTAAAGTACACATCTCCCAAAAGCCCCTTCCCTTTACTTGCAAGACCATCATCACTGGGAAGAAAAAGGAAGAGTCTGTTTCATCCAACAGTGTTTTACCAATTTGACTGGTACGACACTGCCCCACTAAATGCTCCACTGTCAAGGGAACACATTACAGATCAAAGAATTCCAATTTGTTACGGTCAGTGGCTTAATTAAAATAGATTTTCTAACTCTCTGTTCCCTCACAGTGTGCTTTTAATGTAAGTACTATACATTTTCAAATGTACTCTTCCCCTCTGCCACCTCTGTCTTTACCTTTGCTTTCCCAATTCTTTCTGCATAGTAAATTACATGTTAAATTGTAGGATGATTCAAATTCAATATAGACATTAAAATCCATTAATACCTGAAATTTTAATTTTATAAAAGTTGCCGTATTTCTTGCAAATTGTTAGGTAGAAACAAGCCAAAAATGCAGAAAGACATTCACATGTGATTATTCTTTAAAAGAAGCGTTGGTCTGTCATTTTACACAGTAAGAAGTCCCTTTTTCCTCCTTAGTTGTGGAATTAATTGGTATTTACGAGGTAGGTACAATACCAGTTTGTTCTTTCAGAAATAATCACTGTATTTGCCTTCTTTTTAAATTCTAACATGGAGTAACTTTTGAAGTTTCTGAAAATAAACACAAAATACACTATTTCATGAGAAAAAGATTGAATCACTACAGCTTCTGGTCCGCTGCTTTAAAAGAACTGAAGAAGCATCAGAATTTGTACTAAATTCAGGCTCCCACACTCAGGAAACAAATTCCAAAGAAAAGGCCTTTCTCTCGAAAATACCCTGCAACCAAAATACCAGACATTTCAGTCTTAGCATTGTTGGCTCTGAGTGCTCAAATGACCTCAAATAAATACATGATATAATAAAGGAGAGGTGTTTTCTTACATAACCATCTAATATTTTAACAGCCCAAAGGCTGGCAGGGCTTTGTGTAAGCACAGATAAAAGCTGGTTTAAATAACTGTAACTACTGCCTCAAAACTGGGATAATACCTCATTGCTATTTTCAGTCATGCTTTAAAATCTTCAATGAATTTTTTTGGAAACTGGTGATTTTCACACCTAACTATTCTATACTAAATTTAAGAAATAGGTATAAAACTTCCTAAAATACATATTCAAATATTTTTCAAGGAGACTATTGAAAATGATTCTGCTGTGAAAAACAAATGCCATATGCAAAAATAATAAAAAGTCATGCCCATGAGGACCTTCAGGGAAAGCTGAAGTTTATGAAAAGAACTCATGATATTTTAGTTTGGTGAAGAGAGAGGTCTCAGCAGATACAGCCAGAGAACAGAGAGTGAAGTAAATTGTTGCAAAGCCACGTAGAGAGAGGTGGCTTTGCGAAAGCAAATTTCTGGCTACACAAAGGCTTCTAACACTGAGCACAGAAACCCCCAACTTTGATGCCAGCTGAGATCTAGGAAAATGGAATTCCCTCCACATTTTTTTGCGATTAAAAAAGTTAGCACTAAAAAGAAACAGAAAACCCCACATAAATACTCTTTCACCACCGATTTCTGTTCTTAGTAGAAAGAATCGTCCTGCCTGGAATTCACTGAGGCAAGTGGGAATAGCATTTCTTCCTCCAGTAACTAGACATCCCAAGGAGGTGAAACACTTTCTGTGAAATATGGCCCAAGCCACAGCTCTTCTGGCAGCAGTGAGTAACAACATTGCTGGTGGAGCTCCTAGTCCAAATACAGTCAAAATCCAAGCTCTTTTGTAGTATCTTACAATGAAAGGGGAAGAATTCCTAAAAGAGTCGTAAGAGTAATCCCAACTGCTGTAACTCAGATCATTTAACAGCCAACTATGATAATCTCCTCAGTAAATTAATATGGTTTGTCAAGCCAAACAAACTACAAAATAAGAAAGCTGTGACTGTGCCATGAAGATTTGCTAATCATGAACGTCCATTTCAAAAACATTCTGAAACTCAGCCGAAATCTGCTTATTATCTCCTCTATTGGTGCTTTCAGAAGAGGGGGGGAAATGGCCCACCAGCAACCCAGAAAAGTGAGAATGAGGAACAACTGACATCTGATGCATCTTTAGAGAAAGACAGTGAAATTAATTCATCATAGAGCTATTCATTCTAAGGCAACTGAAGAGCAAAGATTAGCCTAGAAAGCCTTGTGTCCAGAAGTACTGAATACTGCTGGCAGGTCTAAAGGAATGCTATCAGCACAAAACCCTGTGCTCCTTTGTCAGCAAGCTCTGTGCCACACTGGAATACACTACATGGGCAGTACATATTAAAGGCTGAAGCAGAAATATGACTTTATAGTGTATATGTTGAGATAAAACTAAAACATGATATACTTACTATTATTATATGTTTCTATGGTGTTATTATGACTATATAATTAGATTGTCTGCCTAACAATATTTTACTATGAGTTTCTTTATGACTCAAAAGCTCAGTTACACTTTCCTCAGGAATAACTTCTATTAAAGTCCACATAAGAACTGCAGTAAGCAATTCACAGTTTTAATCAGGAAAATATTACTGGCATTACATTAACAATTAACAGTCATTTACACAAAACATAAGAAAAGCTATCCATCTGCTAGACAAAATATGTACAGAATTTCACCACAGAAAGCGATAAAGACCTATAACTGAAGTCCAACATAAATAAACGTAATCAATTTCCCAAGCTGACACTGCATTGTAAATTATTTACAACATATAAATAGGTGAAACACTACTCCAGGTCCATTGAAAAAAACCAAAATGGCATCACAGAAGAAAAATGGCCCAGCATAGCTTTCTATTACCCACACTACAACTGAATGAATGAAATGCAAGAGGAGATGTGCCAAGTTACTTGATACTTGCTAGTCAGCTTAATCAGATACTCTCAATTTCCTGCAGGATGGATAACAAACACTGTTCTGCTGCTTACTGCACACCACATCTACTAAAATATTTTCTGAGGTAGAATGATCCTGAAAGCCATCTAATAACACAAGGGGTCTGGAACCACACAACCTGACATAATGTAAGAGAAGTAGATTTAAATAAAAATAATTAATTAAAATATATTGTACATGGGTAACTGAGATAGCAAATTATAAGGTTATGATGACAGATACCCAAGTTTCTGACTATCCTTTACTGTAACCCTACCATGTCAAAACCCAAAACCTGACTTCATGCTCCTGATTGCCCTCCGCCCTTATTTTTAAAAATCATCATAGTTCAGAAGAGTTTTTTAAAAATAACACATTTAAACAAAATTCTTTAAAAATGTTTGTCTGAATTATTATCTCAACCAGAGAAAATCTGAAAACTTTTATATTCAACAAACTGAAATAATTAATAATAGAATTCACTTTTTTAATGACACATTTCTGTGAAGAAACGTTAATAAAGGATAAGCAAGATTATTGCCATGAAGAACTAGGATTTAACAGAAATTCTGCAATGCTTGAATGTTGCTGAAAATAACCCTTTTATTATTCAGGAAGATATATGTAAGAGGTACTACTTACTTCCACAGCAAGTCGACTGAGAATCTTATCTTGTACCTTATTATCATCAATAACGTAACATTAATTTTCTGCCTAACTATATTCATACATTCGCACTGATATGCATTTTATTAATAATCATTTCAGTTGCTTCATCCAGCTAAAGTTTTCATCCATTACATATGCATATTTTTAGGGGAAACTGGAAAGATTTTCTCTTTAGTTTTTCTTTAATGAGGATAAATAGAAGAAAATAACAGGGAGAGAGAAGAATGTGAGAATCAAGGGACCATGAAAGCCAAGCCACCTCCCTTCCAGGCTTACCCTCAACTGAAATTCTTTAGCCCCTGCCCAAGTTACACTGATAAAGGAGAAAAATTAGCCATTTTTCTCTCCCTTCAAAAAGTTGATGAGATAAAATATAGGAAAAAATATAATAATAATAAAAACAGCATTGTGACTTTCTGAAGTATTTTCCTTGGAACTGCTAATATTTAGGGCTTTGTTAGGTCTCAGCTATCAGCCATGGTGTGAATTCCCCATTTTCAGTGCCTTCACTAATAAACGATTTTCAAAAGAAGAAAAAACACAGACATTAGTATTCAGGCCTACTAAATTAGGCCAAGAGAAAAGCTTTACATATTTTAACCTTAACATCACCTCTCAGACCACTTCCAGAACCACTCAGAAATTCTTAGAAATCAATACTTTGAATCAAGAATTTTACCTCAAAATAATATGAATTTTAAATAATTTACCCTTTTGCAATTTCTAGCTCCTCTCTGCTCCATTTTGCTACTGAGTTTCTTACTCTTTCCAAATAAAGTCAGCTTACAAGATGCATTTGTTAGCACTACTTACTTAGCTTCTTATTCCTAAAGGAAAATTGCTCCACGTTTTTTGTTACTACCATGACTTTCTATGCTTCTATAGTCCCATGTTTCCCTCAAACCCCCATACATTGGAAAAAAACTGTAAAAAACTGAAAAATTAATATTTTTTTGTTTGTTTTAAAGAGAAGTTTTCTTACTAAAAATCTCTCAAAGTATTTCTAGTAAAGACATTTATGGGTGGTACCTAATTTCTCCTGCTCCTCTTCTAAAGACAAACTGGAAATAATACTGGAAAGACCCTAATAAAAGAAGAGAACTCTTTATGTCAAGTAACTTTATCTAGACATTTTTCGTTCAATAGCTAGTGTCCAAGGTATTTTTTAAAAAGACAGTAATTAGCTTAATTTTGCAGAATTACACAAGCATAAAAATTTAGCACTTACAGTATCTAATACATCAGAAAACCTTGGAGAATCTAAATATTCTAAGTTGCTAGATAAATTCTTTCTTTAATCATGTTCCTCTCAAAAAGATTACTTCGTGTTGTGTCTGAGTGGTTCCAACTCTTCTCTTTCTCCTTCTGCCTGGCCTCATGCTACTCACAGTGCCTCTCTGCTATGCCCAGGATCCAAGCAAAGGGGAAGTCCGAGGGCCAGGTGTATTTTTTCACTAAGCAAGCTGGAGCCAGACTTCTTGCAACAGAAAAGAAGACATGGGAACCCAACCTGAAGACATGGGAATACAGTTGCTTCCCTCGTCACCACAGGAACACGCTGTACAGAAACCACAGTCCCATGACTCAGAGCACATCTCAACCAAGAAGCTCTGAGATGATCCTCTCTCTCCACAGAGCACAGGGAACTTGAAACTACATTCCTAACTGCTTCTTGACATTTCCTTGTCCCTATGCAAACTTGAGTCCATCCAATCCAATTGTGCCTTACTCTCTTTCACCGTCCTTTGGATTTTTCATGCAGTATCTGCCTTTTCTCCCACCCTGTGCCAAAATAGGATATTGCCTACTTTCTCCTCCACACTGAGTACCCACTATTCTGTTGCTGCTCAAAGGCAAGATGTGAATTCCTGGAAAATAAAAAAAATAGCATTCAAGGAAATGGCAATACTCTTGGCTCTTTTTAATCCTGTCAGTGGTAACAAGAGGACAGACAACTTCTGTGAGGAGAGATTAGTATTATACTTCCTGTCACAACATAGAAGTTATTTGTTTCCTTTGTTTTATAAATATTTATGCATTAACATTAGAATTTTCAGTGTATGAATCAGGATTTGAGAAAGTGCTATCCACAATTAATTTACTGCCTAGATACTCCTAGATTCCAGAAGAAAAGCACACCAAAAATCAAAATGCTTTCACAGAAAAAACTGAAAATGTCTGAAAACAGACATGTTTCTGTGGCATCCTTTGGATACATCTTCAGTGATTCAGTTAATTAGCAGCATTGAGTTTGAGGTCTATTTTTTAAAGCTAAGCATGAAAGTAGTGTCTTACCTTGTATCTCTGATGAGAGGTGCACTTCCCAGTTTAAAACAGATCTTTTCCCCTCCACAAGATGTTTGCCTTAAAGAAAAGCTTTCTACCAGATCAAACCCTGTAAAATATGACACATTATGATACAATTTAATGGGATTTAAAAATCACAAGTAAATAATGATTTTTAGCATAATTGAATACAGGCATATTAGCATTTCTAGAATACAGACTGACAAGCAATTCTGAAAAGCAGAACCTGGAGTCAGAGAAACTTTAAATATTCATTTTATTAAAATTATTCATGCAAAATTCACTTGGTAGGTGACTTTATAACCTGAAAAATGCAATTGTTAGGTCCTTTTATCATGTGAACTGATAAGAATGCAGGATGATTGAAAAAAAACAAACATGGAAATTAGTGTGGCTGCTGAACATGAATCAATACTTTCCAGGAAAAAACATTCTGATTTTAACCTCACCTTTCTAAAAGCTGCAGCAGCTTTTGGTGCCTGGGGACGGCATTCTGTTCTATCCTTTCAATTTTAAAGCCAGCTTCAGCCAGACTATGGTTACATCCAGTACTAGCCAATTAATACAGATACCCATATTAGCTCAGTCATTTACCTGAAACACCACGACTGTCTCTGTTGATTTGTTTGAGATGATGGGCAACTGTTTTCATTAAAGGACACACAGCACCTTCAAGAGAACACAGTTTAGTATCTATCATGCACAGTTATCAAACTAACAGGAATTGAACAAACTATCATGGCAGTGATGATAATACTGACAGGAATGTATCTTTTTATTTCTTTAGGATACAAAAGGCAGCAAAAAACCAAATTACAAAACCTAAACAAGAACAGATTTTATACTACACTTCCAATAATATAAGCAGATAGAATTTGTATCACATTTTAATTCAGCTGCCTTTGGTTAAAGTTCATATAAGCAATACAGCCAGAAGAAAACTATTAAATTCTTACCACACTGTTTCCATTTACAACACTCTATAAAGCAGTAACATCTGCTCCAAGTTCTTCCTTTATTTCTGACTGTATTATTAGAAAATATTTTTTCCCCATTAGTGAATATGAAACAATAGTATATATATATATATATTTTTTCTTAAAGGTTGAAAATTAGGCACAGGAATAAGTCTGAATCGAAGTATTTTTGTAAACAAACAGAACATTCAAAAATGCGGAACATGGTAAACTGAGGTTAAATATAACTGAGCTCTTAGATAAAACACTGTATTATTGATATACAATATCTTATTTGCATGAAGTCCTTTATGCTCTTTTTAATAGATACATAGGAATGCCCACTTTTAAGAAGCAAATAAAGAGAATTGTCACTTTTGGGCAGGGGTCAGAAATAAGGCTCATTATTTAACAAGTTTTGTAAATTGCCCTGCTAAATCCTAATAAAAGTAGCAAATGAAAGATGACAAGTAATGATATTTGGCCTGTAAGCTTATCAAGCACAGAGCTTTGTGAGCTGATACAACTGGAAAGATGTCCAAGGTATATCTGAAGCTGCTGAACAGTGAAAGTCAAGGTGTTTTCTAAAGCATTAGTTCAGTGAAAAAATAAGGTATGTCCCACTATTAACCTGGAAATCATGTATATTTAAATGTTTCATAAGAGCATCCAGACCAAACACTAGCATTCAAAATAGCTCTATTTGTAAACTTAAAAGTATGTAAAATTTGTTATTAATTCTGTACTTATATAGAAAGCATATTATCCTTCAAAACTCTTAAACACTAATGAATATATTTCAGTACTTGATCTGGATTAAGAATGGCTAATTGGAAATAACTAGTAAAAAGGAAATTAGATTATATACAATATAAAGACACCTCCTAATAATAAGGTTGATAAAAGCTACATCTGCTGTTTAAAGAATAGAACGGGTGAAACGGGGGGATTTTTTGGTAAGATTCATTAAGTTCCATGTTCTTTACATGTACAATTACAACTAAGATTTTACTGTTACAAGTAACATCACAGATTAATTTACTTCTAAGCCTCTAGGAAAGTAATTTTTTTATTTGCCTCATATAGATCCATAAATATGTGTCTATATATATTTTTCCCTATACAAATAGATAGTTTCATGATAAATTAGATGAAACATATGCATGAAAAGCTCTGTAAATTCCCTTTTCCCCAGAAAAGATGCCGAACTGTAAAGAATAATCATGTTGAAAACTCTGAAGTGAAATCTTTCATCATTCTTGGTTTGCAGGAAGTTTTATATAATGAGAAAAGCATTCGCTAGAATTGCACAGTAACACAGCGATTTCAATACACCAGTTGATATTTACACACACACACAATGGGAGAGAAACAGGTTCACCTTAGATACCCTTTAGTCTACAAACCTCAACCTTCAATCACATAAAGATTATTAAACTATAGACTTCTATATACAGCCACTCTAAAACAATGAATGTCGTTACGGTAGATTTACATAAGTATAGCTCTAAGAAATAAACTGCGGTAAAGGAAGCCATTTATGGCTGAAGTCACAAAAGAGTATCAGACATACATGGACAGATGTTTTTCTTAAATCTACATGTTTTCTACCAATGGGTTTTTCCAATAATATTCAATAAATGCCAAGGCAGATTCTCTTTTAGGTTAAATTCTTGACAGTCCTTAATATAAGAGGAGACAGATAGTTTGAGGTTTTTTTATCTAATCAGACAGTCTGCTGATTTTACCCTAAACTGATGTAAGTTTTAGAGAATCTGGGACAAAAGTGTACTTTGTTTTTTTCAGCATTAACTTAGATAAGTGTTGAACAGTGAAAGATTAGAAAGTTTTAGCTTATTCCCTGCAGCCACCTTCTTCCAAGTCCAAATAAAGACTCAAGCCTTAATTTTTGCATTATCCAGATGATAGTAACGATTCCTCACATGCCACAGACTGGACTGTGTACCTATTTTTATCAGTGGCATAACAGCCATGGCACAGACAGGCCATTTAAGTGTTAGTTATTTGTTTGTGTTCCACATCCCCAGAATAACTGAAAGAGTTACTGTGAATCTTCTATCGCATGCTGCTGATGCGCTCCTTCAGTCTGATGCTATTCTTTTTACCAGAGAGCTAAGGGAAAACTCTCAAATAACAAGACCAAACTCTCTCCATACCAAGACTGACAACTTTCATTACTACAGATTGATGAAAATTCTTTCTACAGTTTCAGCTCATACAGTTAACTCTTCCATGAATTTTAGTGTTGCTAGCAGATCCCTAAATTTTCTTTAGCCTAAGACAAAACAGACAATTTGCCCATTCAACATGTGGGTGGCTGAAAGAGAAGGTCTACATGAAGATATTCAGGAAAGGAAAAGAACAAGATAAACCCTTACTGCTAATCCAGGTACGGAAACCATGAACCTACCTACCCTGTTAAAATACATTACTATAAAATTAATGAAATAACAATAAGAACAAACTTACATTTATACACTAGATTGCTCTGCACATGAATCAGTGTGGACTAAACTAAAAAATTCATATTAAACTAGTGATATCAAAGGTCAAGTTAACTTATCTATAAATTACAAGTTCACCTATCCATAAGACAAATTAGACTTTGATCTTCATAAATCAATGAGTTCTAGGTGTGAGCTTATTAATATAAAAATCAATCTAATAATTTTGGAAATATTTATTTATGCAGACTAAGCAGATATATCACTCACTGTCTTCTCTCTTTCTAGTAAGATGACAGTAAGAATTTTTTGTTTTCTAACAGCATTATGCAAAAAAAAAAAAAAAAAAAAAAAAAAGGGGCATTGCATCTAGACATATCTGTTGCAACATGCAATGGTGTGTTTCAAACTCCAGAATCTAGAATGATCAGGACAACTGTTGAAGCACACCGAAACTTCTATCTAGGCACTATGCTCAGCTTTCCATTCCACGCAAAGGAGGACAGAAAAGACTGTGGTGTGTGCTTCAGTCTCCCTCTTGCAAGTATCTCTTGTGTGCACTTCTGAGTGGGCACTGTAACTTCCAATAGGCAGTCTTGGCTTCTCTAGATCAAGTATAACCTGTAATGGCTAGATTCACTTTACAAGTACCTATGTGCTACTTTATGATTAAACTTCACGTTCAGGTGAAGATTTTCCAACTACCACCACTGACATGTACATTGCAAGGGTACTGAAGCTTCCATCAGTAATCGTGACCGGCCTAATGAATGTGGCCAAAGAGCAAAGCCCAACCCAACACATACCCACATCCTGTGTCGACTCAAGCTTCAGGCAGAAACCCATATTAGCCAAGACTTTTTCTCACACTCTTACTGGATCAGGCTTCATAAACACACAGACATAGGGAACCTCTTCAGAGCTTGGCACATACTTGCAAATATCAGCAATGACACCAAGTGAGTCCACCTCAAAGGTATTCATACTGATGACAAGCAGACCCAGCTGGCTTGCTTTCAAATAAGGTCAAGAATTCAGATTTCCTACATACCTGTAGCCTCAAGTATAGAGGCACCAGGAAATAAGATGTGATTTTTTTGTATTCCGGTTTTTCATGCTGTAAAGATCATACTACATTACAACATATATGTCAATTAAGACAAGGGTGGGAAGAATGAAGGAAACATGATACAGTCAGCTTCAAGTCTGGTGACTATTTAGATGGTTATGAAGTAACGTGACAACATTGGTAGGCAGAAATAAGAAATCCAAGCAGCAGAGTTCAAGGATGAGGATACTCATGCTAGACCCTCTGGAGAACTGTGTAAGAAGAAGAATAAATAGTGAAAAACAGGCCTTCATATTATTTGAGACAACCAGCACTGCTTCACCAAGGGCAAGTCTTGCATGAGTAACCCAGTGGCCTTGTATATTAGAGTGAGTACATCAGCAGACAAGGGCAGAGCTATGGATGTCATCTGGAGTTCTGCAAGGCCTTTGACATGGTCCCCACAATATCTCTGAACTGGAGACATAGGGATTTGATGTGCGGACTGCTTGGTGGGTGAAGAACTGGTTGGAAAGTCACATCCAGAGGGGAGTGGTCAAAAGCTCAATGTTCAGATGGAAATCAGGGACAAGTGGTGTCCCATATTGCGACCAGTGTTATTTAATAACTGCATTAATGACATAGATGGAGGGATTGAGTGCACCCTCAGCAAATCTGGAGATGACACCAAGCTGAGTGGTGCAGCAGACACACCTGAAGGACAGGATGGCATCCAGAGGGACCTGGACAAGCTTGAGAATTGGGCCCAGGGGAATCTCATGAGGCTCAACAAGCTCACGAGGTGCTGCGCTTGGGTCAGGGCAATGTCCAGTATCAAAACAGGCTGGGGGATGAAGGGATTGAGAGTAGCCCTGACAAGCAGGCTTTGAGAATACTCATGGACGAAAAGCTGGACATCAGCTGATGGTGTGTGCTCACAACCCAGAAAGCCTATCAAAAGAAGCATGGCCAGCAGATCGAGAGAGGTGATTCTGCCCATCAGCTTTCATGCAACCCTCCCACCTGGAGTACCGCATGCAGCTCCAGGACCCTAACACAAGAAAGACATGGACCTGCCAGAGCAGGTGCAAAGGAAGGCCACAAAAATGTTCAGAGAGCTGGAGCATCTCTCTTGAGAGTTGGTGTTGTTCAGCCTGGAGAAGAGAAGGCTCTGCGGAGACCTTACTCCAGCCTTCCAGCCAGCAGGCCTGTAAGAAAGATGGGGACAAACTTTTTATCAGGACCTGTTGTGACAGGACAAAGGGTAATGGTTTTAAACTAAAAGAGTTTAGATTTAGATTAGACGTTACAAGGATGGTGGTGAAACACTGGTTGCCCAGAGAGGTGGTAGATGCCCCATCCCTGGAAACATTCAAGGCCAGACTGGATGGGAATATCAGGAGTATGAATACATTATGTATAAGAGTCAATATATAGTCATTATCTTGATTTTGAGAAGTATCTATCTGTACTAAAACACTAGAACCAAAAAGCTGAACTGATTTGCATACTTGAAGCCACTCACTGTATTTGGGTTAAAGTGCCTATCTAAATTATGATCCATGGCCAATACTTTACACAACACATTCCATGTCAAAAGGCAATGGCAATTCACCATGCCTGACAGTCCCAGAACTTTGTTTATACTACATTTTTCATGGATTAGCAAGTGACTTTAAAAAACAGTAATTGTAAAAGAAAGCTGAAAAAGAAGCAATGATCTGGGAATGAGACAAAGTATTAATATTCTTGACATAAAGCAGTCAGGAATGATCAAATTAGAACTTCATGCGTCACTACAGAAAGAGCTCATGTCCACACTCAAATCCCAAACATTCCCAATAATAATAAGTTGACAACATGAAGAAAATATTTTTGAAGTCAGATCAAAAATACGCTTATGGAAAACTCTTGGACCCTTTCCCCTTAGATTTGCTATATTCCATCATGAGAAGTGAGTGCTTCCTTCCAATGAACATCAGCATAACAAAACCTTTGGACAAGTGAGAACTGAAATAAACCCTTGATGTGAATCTAACAGTTACTGGTGTGCTCAGAGACAAAGGAGGACTGCTCCAAGAAGATCCAGCACACTCTCTCAGCCTCTGACTCTTTTTTCAATAGTGGTATTTACTTATTACAATATTGACCCAACGAATAAGTCACGAAGTATATTCAGTATGCCTGCTCAGAAAGCTCTCCCCTTCATACGCACACAAGTTAATCCTTCCCTTACCAAACTTCTTTCCCTTACCACCCTCAAATTTACTCTAATTTACACTTTTCCACATATTTGAAGCCATTCGTTTAGATTCAAGCAGATCAGGTGAGAAATTTCAGGATGTAAATACAATAATCTCAGATCCTATCTAAATCTGCTTTGTTGGAAAAGTTTTCATATTAGCAGAGTGAGAAATAAATGCTATGCACATGCTGTTGAAGGAAGAAAACCAAAAAGATCGACTGGGCAGATATTGAAGGACAGATGCTGATTCAAGCAGAACTGATACACAGGAGAGAACAAAGGCCCAAGAAAAAGTGACTGAATGCAAGACAGAAAAACAAAAAAAACTTTAGATTTTATTCTGTTCTTGAAGTAAGCACATTTCCAATTTGTAACAGATTCATCTATATACAAATGATCACACCAGAACAAGACAACTTGGCAACACAGAACACCGTTCAGCTGAACAGCGCAGATTAACAAAAGTCTGGCAGAAAGATCTATGCCACTTTTACTGCTGCTCCGTTACTGGGTCCATTATTTCCCAACTCCTGCTTTCTAGCCTAAAACTTGTGTTTCTTTTTTGGATGATAACCATCTCTACAAATTTTAGTAGAGTCTCTTTCCTGTTATCAGCTGGAGGCTTAACTTTGGGCTTAACTCACACACCTGCTGTTGGCAGAGCTGCTCAAACTGGCAGCTCTCTACTTGTTATTCCTCACCATCTGCCAGTACCACCACAAACCAAAGAATTGTACACCATCAGTTACTCACAGGAGAAGTTCAATCTCTCCTCTTCTTCCTAGCAGTTCAATTGGACCCATATTTGATCCATTTGTGGCAATCAGGTTAAGGAAAACTGCAACTTCACTGCTGGCTGCTTAGCCACAAACTTCTAACAGAATGTAAAGCACAGTTGAGATACACTGAACTGCTACCAAAGAGTGTATCTGCCACTTCTTCTGTGGCTGGCTCAACTTTTATTATGGTATAATTTCATTAGGAAGAAGAAAAAAATAAAAGAAAAGAGACAATGCTACCTGAAATTTTGTTTTAACATTTTTCAATTTATATCGTTACGGAACGTTCTGCTTTCACACCATTTCAGCACTTTAAAAACCCTACTTCTGCAACCCACCACCTAGCAATGACAGAGGATAAAACCTATTTTTCTTCTTTCAGACAGAATGATTTCACAGCTATGATGCAGGCTTGCTCTCTTAGAGGGGTTAAGAATAATTCATCAGTAGAGCACTTAGCCTCACTGCCCTAAAAAGATAAGGGGAAAAAAGACTGACTTAAATTCAGACTCTTCACAATGCATTATTATTACCTCAGAGCCCACACATTACACTTATTATTTATTCATTATTACCACTTATAGTTTCCAGGAGTAGTAAAAGGATTATTATCCTAGTCATGGACTTTCTTAATTTCTTGGGCCTGAGTTTCAAATGTGTTCTTGAGATGCAAAGTTGTTGCTTATGTGTAGTTTCTATTATCTTTCACCAGATTTCTGGAAAGGAATAGTATTACTAAGAGTTAATTTCATTTTTGAGAAAAAGCCCTAACTCCATTTAAATAGCAATAAGCATGTTCTCCTTGCTAATAATTGTAGGAAAATTGTAGTAAGTTGAAATACATGCTGAGGCTGAGCAATTCTATAAAACCAATGTTCCTTATTTGACAAGCACACATATCGTGTCTTTAAGACAGAATTTACCACATTCTGGAGAGTTAACGTAGAGTTTAAGTGAGAACACAAGTTAACGTGGAAAGTAAAAGAAAGAAGAAAACAGAGAAATATGAGAAAATTTGCAGAAGACAGGTAACAGCTTTTAAGTTAATATCACTATATTCCTTTCCCCTATCTTCTCAGGAAGAAGGTTTTTTTTAAACTCTGTATGTGTGAAATGTATGACCCAGTCTAGGCATTAGACTAAGTATAGGTGTAGTTAACATGAGCATTAGATTGTTTAGGTCAATGTGATAACTAGTCTGCTCTGATAAGGCCATATGATTTTGTTCACAGAAGTTTTGTAAGCTCTGATTTATAATCTTGTTTTGTATGGTAGGAAAAGAAAAGTACAAAACAAAACTCCTAGGAACTACAACTACCTCCAAACATGAATCTTCCAAGCACAGGAACTAGAAAGGCTGGTTTGGAACTGCTTCAAACTTAGGACATTTCAAAAAAGAGATTTAAAACAATCTTGTATAATTTTATCTGTTCATATTATTTATTTTCTATGTTCTGTTGTTATTTGCTAAAAAATTTTCAGTACTGAGATTTATGCCCTTCATCTGTGATGGACAAGAAAAGTGGAAGTACCTGTCTGGTCACTGACAGCCACAGAAGTAGAAACAGGAAGGAGGAAGATTGCCATACAAAGCCAAACTATGCAGGATCCAATGTACTTCATCTCCCCCTGAACACATGTGAACAAACAGCTACAAACCTGAAACAAAAAATAAGCATATTTAGAACAATCTCATCATATTCTTCTCACCTCACCTTGTCAGAAAACTGTAAGCAAGAACTTCTTAACTGTGAAGAGGAAGTTGCGAGTTGCAGACAAGTGTATAATTTATCTGCTTAAGGAACTACAAAAAAAGATACTTATGACAGTTTAGAAATAAATTATAAATATATTCCTTTTTAGTGCTTATTAACAAACCCAGAAGTAACACCTTAGAAATAATAACTCAGAAATATTAATTGTAAATGCACTGAATTTTCATTTCATTAGTAATTACTCATTTTCTTTTATATTCCTCCCCAAATTATTTTTCAATTTTCAATATATTAGCTAAACTGTTTGGTCACTTCCAGTGACTGCTGAAGTAGTCCTCAAATAAAAGCAATATGCAATTGTTTGAGTTTAACCAGAAAAGAAACCAAAATGCGGTATTTCTCCACCTTGCAAAGTGCCTAGAGCAGCCTACATTGAATTCCCAGTTTAAACCTCACAAAAGTACAGTCTGACTTCAACACCATAAGCTGGTACTGTCATTAGAGGACAAAAGCTTTCTTCTAAGCCAACTGTGATGTATAAATACACATGAATTTAATAAAACACAGAAAACGTCTAATATTTTTCTAATCACATTTTCGGTAAGAAAAGCAAATCACATACCTAAGATGCAATTTTAATAATTTTTTTCCGCAAGGCACCTTATTCATCATCAGAGCTCTTCTATCATATACTGACAGCAACTGCATCACGATTAACTTTTCTAGCCTTCCCACCAGCGGCAAAGCGAATACATGTTCAAATAAATTATCATTTAATTTCCTGCACCTGCTTTACAAGCAGGCATCGGGAATTCAGTAGAGCTGCCGCTCCAGAGGTCTGACTTCCTGAAGGGCTCCGACCACCAACACCGCCACCCCGTCGCTGCTGCCGCACCTCCGGGTTGGGGTCCTCTCCCGCCGGCTGCTCCAGAAGGCTCCGCTCCCTCGCACAACCTGCGCACCGAAGCCTACGGGGCGCCTGTGGAGCCACCCGAGCCCTTGGCAGCACAGACTCTAACTCGGCAGTGCCAGCAGCTTCATTTCTCTTGGATCGAGCAGCGTTTGCCGGAGGGAGGGTTCGACACTCCGCGCGGGAAGGCGAGCGGGCAGCTCTCCGGCGCGGCTGGGCGGGCGCCGGGGCAGCGCCCCCGCCCCACTGCCCGATCCCGCTCTCCGGCTCTCGCTCCCGCGCCTCGCTCCCGGCCCCACTGCGGGCTCCCAGCGCCGCGTCCGCCCCGTCTCCCCGGCCCCTGCCTGCGGCGCCGGGAGCT